>CAUYRT010091321.1:0-15162 GCA_963574885.1 Lepilemur ruficaudatus | reverse complement strand
CAATATAACCATCAAAATAGGAAATTAGTATTGATACAATATTACCATCTAGTCCACAGATCCTATTCATAATTCACCAGTTGTCCCAGTGATGTTCTTTTTGTGTCCAGAATCCAATCTTTGTATTTAGTTGTCCTGGCTTTTTGGTCTCCTTCACTCTGGAACTGTTCCTTAGTCTTGCCATGTCTTTGATGATCTTGACTTTTTTTTTTTTTTTTTTATTTCAATGATAAATTTACTTTAAAAAAATTTTAATTAAAAAAAATTTTTTTTAAAATTTAATTCCATTTTTTTTTTTTTCTTTTAAATTTTAAAGCTTTTTTTTTTTTTTTTTTTTTGATTTTCAGTGAATTTACTAAGGTGTACAGTTAATCACATGAATCAGTTTTTGAGGAATTCCTTTCCCCTATTGAGACCCCTAATTCCGCTCCCCAACTACTTTTCAAGCATAACCCACCCCTCCACAGTGACCCCCCCTTGTCGCCCAGCCTTGGGTCTACCCCCCACCCCCCAATTCCCCAGTGTTCACTCCCACCCTTTGAGCACCTCCTCCAGAGACTCCTAAAGAAAAAGAATTTGGATAGGCCGTATTATCAGCATTTTCTTGAAAAATACAGTGGCATATGCAGGAAGCTGGGGATTACCAATTGTCTGAAGTGGTGTGCTATTTTGAATAAACCAATATCAACAGATGGAGATTTTATGACTCTCTGTACTCTTGGGTATAATAACATAGAAATACCGTATCACTCAAGACTTTAAAGTTACAAAGTTCCTTTTCTTTTTCCCCTCCTTTGCATTTGTACTTTTATTGTAAACTGGGACAAGAATCTAAAGATGGAGCAATTAGAATCAAAACTCTTTCAAGGATTTAAAAATGTGGGAATTTTTACTTTCTCCTCTACCTTTATTCTCAATTGAATGTGATCAGCCCTTAATAAATGCTCTGTCTTTTTTATTCAAAACCAAATATGGTTTATATTCAAGCCCTGGTGTTCATGTCTTATAGTTCTGTCTCCTCAACTCAAAATGAATTGTTATTGCTAGCAATGTGGTCATTATATATAGCCAGAAAAGTCAGGATGACCTACATATTCAGAGCCACTTGTTGGGATCATTGTATTACAGGTAAAGACTATGGGATCCCCGTTGCCTTATAACCCTCATACTGGGCACAAATGATTGACACAGAGAGAACACAGATGCACTCATTCATATACCTTTTATTCTTGAAAACTCACTCATCCCTATTCTTTCTGCCTATAATAATGGTTAACACATATTGTTCACTTAACTTGTAACAAGGACTGTTCTAAATGTTCCGCGTGAATTACCTCATTTAATCTTGTTATCTATATTATGAAACAAGTGCTATTTTGTCCCCATATTAATGGGAAAAGTAAGGTACAACAAAGTTATTTCCAAGATCACAGAGTTAGTAACTTATAGGGAGCCATGATTTAAATGTAGCAGTCTAGCCCCTATACCAACAATATCCTTAGATAAAATTAGACTTTCTGTAGTGCTGATAGGAGGTCCAATAGGACTAGGATTTTTGAAGGATGGTAGAAGTAGCCTTCTACTTAGTGTAAATGAAGGAGTTCAGAAATTTCCTCTCCACATATAAAATTTCTCCTCTACCAACTAAGCACAATGCTTGGACATATATATGATTTGTTACTTTGAACAGAGGAAGGCTGCTTTTAAAATAAGAATTTTACCCAGGAATAGTAATATATAAAGTTATTACTACCCATTACTAATTTGGGTGTTCATCAAATTTATTAATAAAATTGAGGAACACTCATCTAACAGATAACAGGGAAAGAGACACAAGATATTGTTCTCAAACTGTGCACTAAGGTGACCTATGAAGATGCAATAAACTCACAGGGGTTTTGTGGGATATTTTGAAATTTCAAAGGAAACTATGATATTTGCTTATATCAGACACAACATGGACTACTATCTTGAGATATTTCATAGTTTCAACATATGATTGTGCAACAATTAATTTCAATGACATCATGCATTTACTAAAGTGGAATTTTGGCAATTGTTGTGATGAAAAGCAAATATTTTGTGAAAATCACCATGGAACAGAAAATGGTGATAGCCAATCTGATTCTATAAATTTACGAAGTTTGCGGAATAGAATAAAAACATTTTTGAAGTTGCCATTAAGTTGTTAGGTCATAAATACTTGTTAATCAGTTTAAAATTTACTACTTAATAAATGGAAATATTAGGCATTATTTTGGCCTGGGGCAAAATTAATAATATTCCTGAGATACTGAGTGATCCATAAACAAAGGAATTTTGGGAACCTCTGCAAACAAATTACTCCATATATCTATTTTGTCGATAGGAAGTAGAAAAAGGAAAGTCCTATATTTGGGCTGGCAGATAGTCAGACAGTATACTGTGAATGTATTTGACATCTGACTGGGAAAAAAGTGTTGCAGAAAAGGATATGGAACAGTTCTAAAGGAAAACTTTAGACACAAATCTCTCATGAGTTTATTAGATTTCTAGCTCTGTGAGGATAGGAACTATATGTCTAATTCTCCTATGGTTTCTCAATTACTCATATAATGTGTGGGAGAGCAAATGCTTTCTGAAAGAAGAATAAATGGAATCTATCTCTAGTGTTATCACAATAGTTCAATTTGGCCAGCTGGTAAATAAAATAAGTAATTGCACTCATTTTCTCTAACTATCTAACATAGAATGATGTATTTGATTATATCACAATGCACCTGCAGGCACTACTCTATGAGCCAACAATGACTGCTTGCTAGGATTTAGCTAGACCCCTATCCTGAGACTGCTTCCCACCTAGTCTGAGCTAAATAAACAACACTGCTGGGAACTAAACTCAGTATCAGGTTCAACACCATTGATGAATTCAAAACACTGTTGTAAGGTCCATCTACCTTGGACCATTATTTCTTGAACTTTTCCCGCCTTTGCTAACTGTAAGTATAATTAAGGGTTCTTACCTCAGTCTTTTCTTTCTGGCCAACTAGTCTTTAGCTTATTTCTGACCCCCTGTGATCTGAGCAGCCATATCATTCAGAATTGAAAAGTAAAAAGGAATAGAAGCAAATTTCCTCAATCTAATATAGAGTATTTAAGAAAAACCTAAACAAAAGGTCAAAGAGGTTACATGTTGGTAGTATTTGCTTTAAAATCAGGAACAGGATAGCATGGCTCACTATCAGTACTTCTATTAATCATAGATTAGAGATTCTAGAAGTATAGGAAACAATAGAAAGAAACACAAAGGGTAAGTTTTCAGAAAACTTAAAATAAAAAAAAATATTTACAGATGCTAAAATGGTCTATACAGAAAACTGAAAAAATTACACACAGATACATTTTCAGTACTATTTTACAAAAGTAAGGTAGCTGGATATAATATTAAAAGCTAAATTAACCAAATTTTATTTCTACATGCCAACATGAAAATATTAGAAAGTGTACTTTTAAATGAAATCGTTTATAAGGTATATTTTTAAAAATTACGTTGTATCAATGCTTCCTGCCATGATGAAATAACTGGGACTAGTCCTTCCTAAACAACTAGAAAACTCGGCAGTTCTGGAGGCTGAGAAGTTTAAGATCAAGGTGCTAGCAGATTGGATTCCCAGTGAAGGTCTTCTTCCAGACTTGCATATGCTGCCTTCTCTATGTATCCTCGCATGACAGAGAAAAAGAGGGCTATTTTCTCTTCCTTTTCTTATCAGGACACTTATCTAAACCTAATTGCCTCCCAAAGGCCCCAATTCATGGTCAAAATGCTGGAAACTTTTACATCATTTCCACCTTGATTCTGTCTCCATTCTTGAGTTCATCTGAGATTCTTACCAGTATTTCTTCCATTCCCAGCTGTACATTTTCCTTTTTGACCCATTTGGTTTATGTCTTAGTTTAGGCTGTTATAACAAAGTACCATAGACTGGGTGGCTTATAAACAACAGAAATTTATTTCTAAGAGCTCTGGAAGTTGAAAGTCAGTGTGCCAACCAGTATAGTCAAGTTCTAATCAAGGCTTTCTTCCAGGTTGCAGACTACAGACTTCCCATGGCATTTTCACATGACTGAAAGATAGCTAGAGAGCGCTTTAGATTCTCTTTTATAAAGTAATTAATCTCATTCATGAGGGTTCTGTCCTCATGACTTAATCATCTCCCAAAGACCCCCCACCTCCAAATACCATTACATTGGGGGTTAGGGCCTGAACATATTAATTTTGGAGGGACAAAAACATTCAGTCCACAACAATGGAGAAAATCAAGCAAAGAATCTTATTAACTTAAAACAATAGATACTGGTTTTTGGGGAGGCTGAGAAGCCTGAAATTTGTGAACAAGAGGTAGCTATTCAAATAAAGGCCTCTAGAATTTTCGTAGATGACCCCTAGAGTCTGTTGCAGAATACTAAGACATCTATGAGGAAGGTGAAAAAATATGGTAAAGAAAACTAAGGTGACTGTAAGATAAACAATTCTCAGAGCTTGTCTAGGGCTGTGACATATTCTAATTTTAAGCATCCATCATGGAAAGTTGTTGAGTACCTAGATAATTAAGTAAAGACTTTCATAAAAGTCATATCTTAATAGTAAGCCTAACTAGCCCTACAATCAATGCCACTCTAGATCAATGCTCCAAAGTCTAAAAGGGGCTTCAAAAGAATAAAGTTGGTCCAAAAGTACATTAAACACAGTCGACACTGGCTAACACAAAACAACAAATTCCAATAATTGACAACATAATCTTCACACCAACCAAGCATTCAATCCAATATTAATAGACATGTGAAGAAACAGGGAAATGTGCCCTATAACTCTGATGGAAATAAGTCAATGGTAGCAGACCCAGAAATTAGATAGATGGTAGAATTTGCAGACAACTGTTTTAAAATAGTTATAAATATGCCCCAAGAATTAATATACCAGTGAAAATACTCCTTTAAAAAGAAGACAAAATTTAAAAAAATTGTACAAACAAATGCTGAGATAATTCAGTGTAAGGCACCCTGCATTACCAAAAAACAATGGTTGAGGAAAGTTCTTTAGACTGAAGGAAAAGTTATATCAGACCAAAATGTAAAACTACATAAAATTATATAGAGTAATAAATATGAAGAATATGTAGGTAAATATATGAGCTATGAGTACCCCATTAGTATTTAGCTGAGTGCTGAGAAGTGCCTGAGATTGAGGAAATAGCAACATAAAAGAATTAGAGGAAACAATTCCCAGAGCTTACACAAGGCTAAGCATAAAGCCTGTTCCCATCATTCAAAGTAAATAATCTCATAATTCAGGGTATTGAGTAGAGGTCTCAGAAGGTTTCTTTTTTTAACCTCAGTAGTGGGACAATTCAATGCTAGATTAAATAGCTCTAACTATTCGCCTAACAAAGGGAATTGAAGTACCCAAAAGGGTCAAACTGTTTCCATGTAACTTAAATATGTCCCAGAACAAAACTCAAGAGTATTTTTAGGAAGGCAAATATAAACATCAGTTAACAAGATAAAAAATCACATTTGTTATCTAATCAAAATTAACATGCATGAAAAAATTAAGAAAAATAGTAATATAATGATGGGAAGCGTTAATCAATCATAAGGTATCTAGAATTGACACATTATAAATTTAGTAGACAAAGACACTAAAATATTATTACAATATTTCATATTTTTAAGAAGAGAAAATATTAAACATATGACATAGAGACATGAAAATAGAAATAGACCTCAAAAGAATTCCTGCAGATTAAAATCTCAATGTCTAAGATGAAAAAATATAATGAATGATATTAACAACAGAGAAAATATTGCAGAATAAATGATTAGTTAACATGAATGTCATAATAGATACTATCTGAAATGAAACACAGAAAGGAAAAAATGAATAAGGCATAAGTATGCTATTAAAGGAAAACCTTCAGGCTACCTAATATATGTGGAAGTGGAGTCCCTGAAGGAGAGGAAAAAGTGGGGCAATAGAAAGAATATCTGAAGGATGCATGCCAGCAAGATGATGGAATAGGACTTTCCAGCGCTTGTCACCCTTCAGAAACATCAATTTGAACAACTATCCATAAGTGAAAATACCTTCACAAGAGCTAAGAAACTATACAAGAGATTACAGCACCTTAGTGGGGCACAGAAAAGATGCATTGAAGAAGGCAGGAAAAGCAGTTTTGCCTTACGTCACCCCTTACCCAATCCTGGAGGAATAGCATGGAGAGCATTATCTTCCACTTAAGGGAAGGAGGGGGAAGTGAGCACTAAACTTTACCTTGGACCCAATCAGGCATGCCCCTATAAAAGCAGCACTGGGGCAGAACTCCATGGACACAGACTCCAGGACTGTCCCTGTTGACTGAATCTCTGGGGATACCCTAGCTCCAAGCCATATTCTGCAGCCCCAGGTGTCAAACCTATGTGGTGAACTCAGCTCTAGGCCTGCCCCAGCACCAAGGTAACCACAGCAACCCCAGGCTCCAGACCACCCCCAACACTGGGCTGGCCCTCATTTCCCCAGACTTCAGGCCTGCCTCAGCACCAGGCTGGACCCCACAGTTATCACACTAGTCATCAGACTAATCCCAGTGGCCTCAGCTTCCATGTCAGCTCCTGTGGCCTCAAGCTCTAGGCCCACCTATTGCCAGGCCAGACCCTGTCTGTTTGCAAACAACATAGTCATATCTAGAAAACTCAAGAACTCCACTACAAAAATTGTTAGAACTAATAAATTAATTCAATAAGGTTACAGGATACAAAATACTATACAAAAATAAGTAATGACTCTATACACTAATAACAAAATATCTAAAAAAAGATATCAATAAAATAATAACATTTATAATAGCAATAAAACAAAATAAAATACTTAAGCACAAATTTAACCAAGGAAGTGAAGGATCTGTACACTGAAAACTATAAAACATTGATGAAAGAAGTTGAAGAAGACACAAATAACTGGAAAAATATCTCATGTTCATGGATTAGAAAAACTAATATTGTTAAAATATCCAAAGAGTTCTACAGATTCTATGCAATTCCTATCAAAATCCCAATTACTGTATGCTCTATGCTCAAGAAAACTATTAAATTAATATTATCCTGTGTGAACTTGGAAGCTTCTTAAACCATTGCTAATTCATTATTTTTCTTTCAAAATTGTCCTTTTATTTCCATTATTTACCTCTTTTAGTTATAATCTCTTTGATATAATATGGACTATAATTTATAAAGTGGTTCCCTGGGCCACATCTTCACTATAGGTATATTTTGCTTAGCACAAGATTTTTAAATGGTTAAACATGCTATGAATTAACTGCCAACATTTTAAAACTTGAAAATAATCTAAACCTTCGAGTTCTCTTCAACTTCTTTTGAAGATCTAGTAATATTGGCCATACATACTCTTGTAGCAGCAGCTGAATAGTGGCTGCACTCTGTAGGATGTCTTTTATAGTTCTCAATCCTCACCAGACCATATTGTCTTACATTCAGCCAGCTTCCTTCACTTATGTTATCTATCTCTTCACTGTTGACATTGGGGCTAGTGACCATAATCACCACTAAAAAAGGGTAGCATATATAATGTTTTCTTCATTTACCAGTCCACTTGATCCCAAGACACTTAATGTATTCCTTCCCTCCTGATCCTTACTCTCATGAGGAAATACAATTGATTCTCGTAATTTAAATCAAGAAATGAATAACTTAAAATAGATTAATAGTTCTATGAGAAATATTTGCATTTTTAGAGAGGTCAATCTAAAGGAGAACAGTTCTGCTACACACCCCAACCCCACTGTTCCCTGTGCTTTGCTTTTATAACACTCATTCACTTGTCATTACTTGTTCAGTGTTTTTTCCTCAATAGACGATAAATTCTGTGAAGGCAGGAACTGTGTCTGTCTTTTCTCTGCTGTCTTCCCAGTAGTATCTCAATCTATGTTACTGAGTAAGCCCATCATAAATATATTTGAATGAATAAAGGGATAAATGAGAATTTTATCTCTGCTTTTCATAGTGATCTTGGTTTAAAGGAAGTCTGATGTTTAGCTCTTTGTTTTCCGGGTAAGCCTTACTTGATGACAGCTACCCCAGAGGAAAAACTTTGTGAGGTTGTCTTATACTCTTATCTAATCTGATGATAACAGCCCTGGCCCAGATTTTAAATAAAGTAATCTTCCACCAGATCACAGAAACAAAAACTATCTTTTAATAACCAGTATGTAAAAGAAGCACATTTAGATAAAAGGTAAAAGAGTATCTAATTCCTTAGTGACCAATCCCAGACCCATTTAAAGTGTGTGTGTGCGTGTGTGTGTGGAGAGAGAGAGAGAGAGAGAGAGAGAGAGAGAGAGAGAGAGAGAGAGAGAGAGAGAGAGCAATGTGCAACAGAGACAGAAACAAACATTGATTTATTCTGTCCTCTGTGCAATTAAACATCTAAGCACAGCACATAGGAAAGAGAAGCTCCACCAAGTAGAGACTAAGAAGCAAAGCAAAGGCAATTTTAAAGAATCAGAGAGAAAGGATACAGAACAGTGTTTGGAAATGCTAAAGATCTAAATTTATAAGTTTGGCCTAAGTATACTTTCAAACTGGACAATCTACTGATTTAGTGTGTCAACAAATTAAATCAAAATGCATTTCTCATTTCAAAAAGTCCTTTTCCATTTATCCAAACAAGAATGACTTTACTTGGGGTACATTTTATCCATTACAGGTTGGTGTGGTGCAATGTAATTTACAGATTGATCTCAGAGAGCGGAGTTGAACTGGTAACTTATTTGAAGACATCTGAAGATGTCATTTGAGATCAAAGATTCTTTTCATATTTATCATTAGAAGAGCAATATAAAATGTCTACTGAATTGGTCTTTCATAAGGTAATTCACAGGAACTAGTTTAGTCACACATTTTCTCAGAGAAAGCCCAGTATAGCAGTAAGGAATAACAATGTATGAGCATGTTCTTTCTAATCATCAGGACAGACATCAAGAAAGTACATGCCAAGTCTAGTTGATGTCATTTTTTATGTTTCCCTCTTAGGAGAAATATTGAGTCTTTTGCTTAAGTTTTAGTTGTATATATAATAGAAGCACTTGTTTTATATCATCTTGAAGTCTCAACATTTGGTTTCAAATATCAGCTTACCACTTGCTAGCCTTAAGCCAAAGTTATTAAGCTTAAACGATAATTGAAGAGAGATCTGGGAACACAGGGAGAACTTTGCAGTGGAGTGTCACAGCCAAGAGCCTTGGGCAAGGAAAAGAGAAGTATAATAGGATAAAGGCTAAATTGCTATGAAAAAGAGACACAAAAATACAATGGCTAAAACAAGATGAAAATTTATTTTTTTTTCACACAACAAATTTATTTTCCACATACAAAAGTCCTGGGTGAGTAAATGGACTCTGCTTCACACATTGATTCTAGGATGCCAGATTCACAGGGAAGCTCTGCCATCCTCAATAAATGGCTTTTAACATTACTACTCCAAACTGCAAATTTTCCAGTCAATAGGAAGGAAAATAGGTAGTAATCCCAGGGAAATCTTCCTTAAAAAATGACACTCAAATTGCACAGATCACT
Source organism: Lepilemur ruficaudatus (assembly GCA_963574885.1). Taxonomy (NCBI): domain Eukaryota; kingdom Metazoa; phylum Chordata; class Mammalia; order Primates; family Lepilemuridae; genus Lepilemur; species Lepilemur ruficaudatus. The sequence goes on along the minus strand of CAUYRT010091321.1, from coordinate 5,535 downwards.
TCCATGTCCCTTCCTTTGGAGAGAGCTTAGTCATTTGGCCACACTTAGCCATGAGGGATGTTGGGAAATATAGCTTAGCTAGACAATCAGATGTCCAGCTGCAACTCAGTTACTATGGAAGATGCCAGCAATGAATTTTGATGGACATGTAGCAGTCTTTGCCACAGGGAGTATGAAAGGGCTGAAGCCCTAAGTAAGCAAGCATTTTCTATAATGGATCAAATAATAAATATTTTAGGCTTTGATTGCCTATGATAAGCTTGCCTATGACATATGCTCTCTCTTGCACATTCTACTTTTTATAAACTTTAAAAATGTTAAACCATTCTTAATTTGAGGGCCATGCAAACACAGGCTGTAAGCCCACAGGCAATAATTTTCTGACCCCTGTGCTAAGGCATAACCGATTCAGACACTCAGTCACCTAGTTGCTGTTAGACTTTGGTGAAGTCACTGCATTTATCTAAACCGCAGACTCCTTATTTGTCCTTACCCAATGGTGTTCTGGTAAATATTTAACAACTGGCTGAGAGTCTGGGACAGGGTCTGGGACACCATGGCTGATTTCAGGCTACTAACAGTGTAAATGAACATGGATTTGGGAAAAGATGCACAAAATTGGTTCTTGCAAGTAGTGAGCCAGTTCACTAGCACCATTTCTATTATATACTTCACTGGATAGTTTTAAGAATCAAAACACAAAAATTCAGTGAAAATATAATCTATTTCTGAATAAAATCTGTGATAATTATTATGTGAATAAACTCATCCAAGATGGTAGAGCTTTGTTAGGCAGTTTCATCAATGGAACCAATTTAACACATTAAAATGTTGATCCATGGGTATCTACTCTGCTCACCTTAGCCACACAGAAAAATTTTAATGTTACATATGATAGCCATTCACTATTTGAAGGCAGCCATCTTATTTCTCCTTAAGAGTGTTATTTCTCCAGTACTAAACTTTAAGATTTACTTAAATGATGATAGTATTTCAATTACTTGAATTACATTCTATAGGCCATGAGTACTTACTTTTGAAATGTATCTGTATCGGACAATGGAGCATTACTGAGTAGATGCATTTGTTACATCTGAATCACTCATATATGCTCCAAACCAGAATAGTTAGCAAGCTTTTATATATTTGTATATACTCATTGAAAAAATATGTGGAAAACAAATATTTTGTTGTTGAATGGTATCCCTTGGATTTCATCATAATTTTAGAGATGAGTCCTGACAAAAATAAATATTGAACCTATTTAATCCAACTAATAGTACAAAATTCTGGCATTCATTTTAAGGAGCAATATGTCTTTGTCAGAGGCATTTAGTTCTTCTGCGGTACATTGATCCAAAGGAAAATCTGCTCATATACTCTCTAACACACTGATTCAAAGTACATGTTTAATGCAACTATGAATCAAGGAGAAAAAATAAGTTAACCAGTGTGCTAAAATGCCTGCACAGCACTGCTAACCAACCCCTTGCCCATCATGGAACTTTTCTTTGAAAGTTCTTGTGGTCACTCTGTGACCTTTAAGAATAATCATTTTGTTTTGACTCCCTATGTTTAGAAAGTAAGATCCTTTGACCTCCATGTGCAAAGACCTCAGGAACTCAGGCAAAGCCTAGTGGACTCTCTGAGATGAGAAGATGGAGCTGATAGTATGGGGATACCAAAGCAGCTAGACAGGGCAGAAAAACAGAGTAGAGAGAGCTGCACAGAGTGAGAACTCTGGAGATCTCAGGGGATGCCATACTAGTATTTAGCTGAGAACTTATAAATGCATGCATGTGAAGAAACTATTTGAGATTGGGAAAATAATTGTCTTAAAGATTAAAAATAGTAGCACCTGCTGCTCACGCAGGGATAGAAATAATGTTTGTTCCCAAGCAAAAGATAAGAAAACCTCATGATTCATGGCACATTAGGCATAGTACACAATAAAGGTCTTTTTTCAGTAAATGGGAATAATTAGCCCAAGACTGACAAATTCTCTGGTCTCACCTAACAAAAATTAACAGCATGTCTCAAAAACAACCAGTTTCCAAGTAAAGTCACTGTGTCCCAGAACAAAGCTAAAACAATATTTATAGAAATTTTTAAAATATCGAGGGCCTGAAAAAATAAAATTCACAATATTTGGCTTCCAATAAAAGATTACCAAACATGCAAAAAAACATGAATACATGAACATTGATGAGGAAAATAATCAATTAAAAACACCCCAAAACTGACATAGATGTTGGAATTAATATAGAAAAACATTAAAGAAGTTATTGCAACTGCATTCTGTAAGCCCAAAGAGATAAGATGTGGAAGATATAAAAAATAACTAAATCAAACTTCCAGAAAAGAAAATAATAATGTATGAGTTAAAAAATATATTGGATAGATCAACAAATTATATTATCCTGGATAGAGCTTGAGCCCAAGCTCCAAAGTGAGGTATCACAAGAATGGAAGAATAAGCACCACATGTACTCGCCATCAAATTGGTACTAACTGATAAACATTAAGGTGCTCACATGGTAGTGATATTCATTGGGTGTTGGAGGGGTGGGGGTGAGTAAACACACAACTAGTCGACACAATGTGCATTGTATGGGGGAAGGGCACACCTTTAACCCTGGCTTGGGTGAGGCAAAGTCATAACTTGTAACCAAAATGTTTGTACCCCTATAATATCCTGAAATAAAATATAAATACATAAATCACTTTTTGTAACAAAGAGAGGATATAAATAAATCAATCAAATATGGTACAATGATTAATAAATTATATTAAAAATCTGACAACTTAAATGCATAAATTCCCCAAAAATGCAACTTATCAAAGTTAGCACAGATCAAACAGAAAATATTAATAGTCCTATATCTATTTTAAAATTAAATTTATTTTCCAAAGAGAATGGATTAATAAGACATAGCAATTAAAATCAAATAAGAAAAATACCAAGTGAAAAAAATAATCCAAAATAATGACAGTAACCTTTGATGAAGAATTTGGTGAAATTAGCTGAGGAACAACTGCAAGAAATTGGAGCCCACAAAGGAGGAGAATGACAAAAATTTCAAGAAATGATGTCCATAATGATTTTCTATGTAGATAATGTTATATGATCTACAACAAAGCTAATAGAAAATTAGTGAGTTTTCAATACCCTTCACAATAGCAAAAAAGAAAATAAAATGCCTAGGAATATATTTAACTAAGGAAGTGAAAGACCTCTACACAAGGAGAACTACAGAACACTAGGGAAGGAAATAGCAGAGGATGTAAACACGTGGAAAACCATACCATGCTCATGGATCAGCAGAATCAACATTGTTAAAATGTCTATACTACCCAAAGTGATCTACAGATTCAATGCAATCCCTATTAAAATACCAACATCATTTTTCACAGATATAGAAAAAATAATTCTATGCTTCATATAGAACCAGAGAAGACCCCATATAGCCAAAGAAATCTTAAACAAAAAGAACAAATTGGGAGGCATCAATTTACCAGACTTCAAGCTATACTATAAGGCAATGGTAACTAAAACCACACTGCACTGGCATAAGAACAGAGACATAGACCAATGGAACAGGACTGAGAACCCAGATATAAAACCATCCTCATATAGTCATCTGATCTTTGACAAAGCAGATAAAAACATACACTGGGGAAAAGAATCCTTATTCTATAAATGGTGCCGGGAAAATTCAGTAGCCACATGTAGAAGACTGAAACAGGATCTGCACCTCTCACCTCTCACAAAAATCAACTCATGATGGATGACAGACTTAAACCTAAGGCATAAAACTATAAGAGTTAGAAGAAAATGTTGGAAAAACTCTTACAGACATTGGCCTATGGAAAGAATTTATGAAGAAGATCCCTAAGGCAATCACAGCAACAGCAAAAATAAATAAATGGGACCTGATCATATTAAAAAGCTTCTGCACAGCCAAGGAAACTATCATGAGAGCAAACAGACAACCTACAGAATGGGACAAAGTGTTTGCATGCTACACATCTGATAAAGGGCTGATAACTAGAATCTATACAGAACTCAGGAAAATCAGCAAGAAAAAAATCAAACAACCCTATTAAAAAGTGGGCAAAGGACATGAACAGAAACTTTTCAAAAGAAGATAGACTAATGGCCAAGAAACATTTGAAAAAATGCTCAACATCTCTAATCATCGGGGAAATGCAAATCAAAACCACAGTGAGATATCACTTAACTCCAGTGAGAGTTGCCTTCATCAAAAATCCCAAAAGAACAAATGTTGGTATGGTTGTGGAGAGACAGAAACACTCATACATTGCTGGTGGGACCGCAAGCTATTACAACCTCTATGGAAAGTAATATGGAGATACCTCAAAGAGCTAAAACTAGAACTACCATTTGATCCAGCAGTCCCATTACTGGGCATCTACCCAAAAGAACAAAAGACATTCTATAAAAAAGACATCTGCACTCGAATGCTTATAGCACCCCTCTTCTCTTTCTCTTCCAAAGGAGATGCTGAAAGTTGGGCTTTTTCTCCTGATTACACCAAGCTTTTTCAGCTTAAGGAAAGGTTACCATGGTTGAATTCACACAGACTTCCTTACCCATTTCAATGTGGCTATTCTTAGCTTTGACCTTGCCTGCGATGCTGTGACTTCTGAACTGGTTTCTGGACTGTATATTGTTGGCAAATTGGTATCTCTTTCAGGGAATGAGGTTAGGGCTTCCTATTTCTTGATGACAGCACTGTGACTTATTTTAGAGTTTTAATATTTATAATAATATTGCATTAGTTTATTGAAAGACATACATAAATGGAATAGATTAAAGAACTCAAAAACATGGTGTAAATATGTAGATACTGCAAATATAATGGAGGTAGCATTGCAGATCAATAAGTAAAGATTAGTCAATGAATATTTATCCATATACAAAGATGCATTGTTACTTTTCTCACATCATACAGAAATAAATTCCTCAAGTACTAATGATTGAAATTTGAAAGGCAAAACTTAAAAAGAAAACATAAAGTAATACATCGTGTTTTATTGGGCAAAGTAGAAATTATTCAAAAAAATAAATGACTAATAAATCCATCTACACTAAATTTATGATCTTCTCTTCATCAAAAACTTTTCTAAAGTAAGTGAAAAGCTCCCACAAACTCAGAAAGTATACTAAACCACACACAAAACTAAAAAAAAATTAATATGTAGAAAGATAGAAATTTCCCAAAATGGGTAAAACACAAACATCCAAATAGAAATATGGGCAAATCAAATGAAAAAATAAACAAATAAATTCTGAAAATGAAGCACAAAGGTCTAACATACATAGAAAAAGCTCCTCAATGACAGTAAGTTAGAACCTCTTGTATTATCCTGGATTAAGCTTCAGCCCATTATTCGAAGTGAGGTGACACAAGACCCGAAAAATGGGTTCCACCTGTACTCACCATCAAATTGGTATTGACTGATTAACACTATGGTGCTCAAAGGGTGGGAGAGAACACTGGGGAATTGGGG
>CAUYRT010091319.1:0-32622 GCA_963574885.1 Lepilemur ruficaudatus | reverse complement strand
TTGTTTATCCATTCTTGGGATACTTCACTTAGTAGAATGGGTTTCAGCTCTATTCAGGAAAATACAAGAGGTGCTATATCACCATTGTTTCTTATAGCTGAATAGTACTCCATGGTATACATATACCACATTTTATTAATCTACTTCTTTTTGATGTCAAATGAATTGAAGAGCAGGTCCAGTTACAGAGGAAAGAAATATGTTGATATCTGGGAAGAAATGTTCTTTACTTTAAGCATGTTTATCATTTTTTAAGTAAACAGTGCTATGGTTAAAATCCTACATTATATGAATCTAGGTCTTCCTTGTTATTGTTTCTATAATAGTATTTCCTTTAATATCTATTAGCATTTACTAATTTTTGAAAAAAATTTACTTATTTATATAAAGATAGAGTCTTGCTCTGTCACCTAGGCTGGTGTGCAGCAGTATTATCACAGCTCATTGTAACCTTGGAACTCTTGAGTTCAGGTGATCCTCCCACTTTACTATCCCAAGTAGCTGGGATTACAGGCACAAGCCACAGAATCCAGCTAATTCTTTTTTAAAATTTTTTGTAGAGACCATGTCTCACTGTGTTGTCCACGATGGTCTGTCTTGAAGTCCTGGTCTCAAGTGATCCTACCCACTCAAAGTGCTGGGATCCTCTCAAAGTGCTGGGATTATAGGTGTGAGCCACCATGTCTGGCCTAAAGTTTTCTATTGTTTTTTTTTAAAATTCTAGCCATGTTTGAGCCAGAATATTAAAGGTGAAAAATGTATTTCAGTGAACCAGCATATGGTGGATATAGTGGTAATTAAATTGAGAGATCTCAAAGGATATATAAAATATAGTTACAAGAGTTAGAAAAATAAACTAATGTCTTGTCTTTAATTTCCAGGAATAAGGGATGGGGAAGAAAGCAGTGAAATTATGTCTCCTTCTGCTAATAAAATTGGTGTGAAAGGAAGAGAACATGAAGGAGTAAAAATTTGCCTGTCAATAATCAATTAGTAAGGTGGCTAGATACATAATCAATTTGCAGAAATAAATAGATTTCTTACACATTACCAATAATGTGTTGTTTATAAATTCTTTCTAATTTGGCCTTATTCATACTAGCAGATACTAAAATATTGAGAAGTAAATGAAATAAGAAATGTTTAAAACCTATGTAAGAACTCAGGCAAACACATAAAATATCCAACTAAATGGAAACATGCCATGTTCCTGGATAGGAAGATTTAATATTATAAAGCAAAGCAATTCTGATTCAAATCTCCTCAGAATTTTTTTAAGTGGATCTTGATTAGCTTATTCCCAAAATTGCATGGAAGAAAAAAATTATAAACATTATTAATTTTTAAAAAGAATAATAATAGGGAAGGAAATTCTACTAAAAATCAAAACATACTATACAGCTAGAATAAAACAGTAAGATAAAGATTAGCCTAGGACTAAACAAACAGATCAAGGAAAAGAATAGAGTTTAGGGGGACAATTCTTAAGTACATTTCTGTAATCCTACAGGATTCCCCAGAGGTTCCTCAGCAGGACGGAGCGTCAGTTGTCTGTAGCAACCTATTTATTAACACACTCTTTATTTGCTTTCCTCCCTTTCCCATCTCACTTTCTCTGTTCCTTCTTTTGTGCTTCTTAGGATTCCCTCCCAATTAGAATACCTATATTTAAGTCATTTTCTCAGAGTCTGCTTTTTGGAGAATCCAAACTAAGATAAGAGATACTTAAGCTTTTGCTTTACATGCTTCTGTATAATATTAATTTTTCACAATGATAACATTTGCACGTAGGACTTGTCATCCAAAAAATATAATTACAAAATTATTAGCCTGACCAAATCAGATCTGTGAATTTGGAATATTGTTGTAGACTTTTATATTTTGTTTTACTAAGGGAGGACCTCACAAATGATAACAAATGTTTTCATACCATTCCACATCTCTCAAAATTTAGATCTAGAGTCCTACAAACATTTCCAGCTCATTCTGCTCTTAGTCTGTAACATTTAGAGACTAATCATGTAGAATCATAGAACAAGATCTCTAAAATTAAATTTTACAGATTTATAAATCTATAAAAATCTGACATTTATAAACTGCCAAACCTCAAGTAAAAGTACTTGATGGGGTTTATCTGTCCCACATCTAAACATGTTTGAAAAAGTTTCATGTAGTATAATTTTATAAGTAAAGGACATTTAGAAACATTATCACTGAAGAATATGTGAGTGTTAATCACCAAAAAGAATAGGGGCAAGTATGCAGATGTGTAATCCAGGGAATGACAGGAGAACAGTCTCAACAACTGAGCTCAGGAAATGCCATCTATTTCTACTCTAAACTGAAATCTGTTCTTCACATAGGAAGCAGGAAATTGAGTGCCTATAAAGAAGGTGGTCTAAGAGGGATATGACACTATGCAGAAAAGCTGGAGTTAAAAGTAAAATGATCAATAGAGAAAATCATTTGAGAGACATAATTCACATGCAAGTGCCATTGCTTGGATAAGCCACACAAACTCCAGTGGGTCAGCAAATGGATAGCTTTACCACAGTTGATAATGACAGGAGAGTAGAAAAGGGATATTGATTAAATGATAACACAACATAACCATAGAATGGTGGGATTATGAGTAAGACAGAGAAAGACCTTTCAGTAAACACTCACATGAGAAACTGACTTCTGCTCGTCAAACTCTGTAAGTCCTTACGAAGAAGAAGAAAAGGAAGAAGAAAGAAGAAAGCAGAAAGGAAGAGGAGGAGGAAGAGGAGAAGAGGAGGAGGAAGAGGAAGAAGAAGAGGAGGAGGAGGAGGAGGAGGAGGAGGAAGAAGAAGAAGAAGAAGAAGAAGAAGAAGAAGAAGAAGAAGAAGAAGAAGAAGAAGAAGAAGAAGAACTACTACCTAAAATTAGCTGTAGCAGGCATTCTCTATAACTGAAGAATAATTCAGCCTGGATCTGCTCAGAAACCAAAAGGAATAAATGTAGCCAAGGCAATGGAAAATTTAAAGATATAGTAACCAATGTCTTCGTATCCCTCCAAATCTTAGTGGGGAGGAAGCAGAAATTAAAACCAGAGCTACATGGTACACTAGAACTACATATGATTCCTCCATTAGTGTAGGTTCTGCTATTCTCAATTGTATGTTCATATTATCCCAAATCAAAATTGCCCCTTTGACTACTAACGGCAGGTATTTGAAACACCAGGAATCAAAAGATAAGCAGTAATCAAGATTCTGATATTCAGGATACCAGATATCCATACTTGGTGAGTAGCACACAATATAGATGGTTCCTAAGCCAGGAATTTAGAGCATGTGTTAAAAAAGAAAGCAAGAGCTTGGAAACAGTGAGAAAGGACTCAGAATCTGTCTGTTTGGGTTTAGTGGTATCATATGCCTATTAGTTCAAAATAATATAAGAAGTGAAGAATTATTTTTCCATCAGAGAATAGAACCAATCTTTCAATTCTGTTGATGTGCATCCTTAAAGTGAAATAATTGTTAAAATGGGTGAAAGCTTAGCATGATGTACTCTGGCACCTTTCAAGATACCTCTTGAAAAAGCATTTAGTCAGCACGTTCAAGGTTAAAGCAAGATGACATAAAGCCCAGAAGAAAGATTTTTGTAATTTAGCTAATGTCTTAATGATCTTATGATCATGGTGGCTTAAAATGATAACTATTTTAATTGCTTATAATTCTGTGGGTCAGAAATTTGAGCTGGCTTCAGTTGAGTGGTTTGTTTGCTGATCTCATGTGAGGTCACTTTCACAGATACTATTATCTGGAGGTCACTAGGGATGCATGGTTCAAGATGACTTCACTCAGAAGTCTGGTGGTTGATGACGGCTTTGGCTGAGCCTTTGTCTCCACGTGGTCTCATATCCTCAAGGAGACTAGCTGAGGCTTCTTCATGTGGTGATGGCAGCACTCTATTAGTAAAAGGACAACACCAAAAGCTTCAAAGGCTTCCTGACACCTAGTCTCAGAAGTCCCACAATGTTGTCCACTTCATTCTATTGGTAAAGCAAGTCACAAGGCCAGCCCAGATTCAAGGGTACAGAGAAAGGATTTTACCTCTTGATGAGAAAAGTAGCAAAATCACAGTTACAAACAAACACTTGTACACAGATAGGAGGAATCACTGTACCCATCTTTGTAAACAATCTACCACAACTAGGAAGATGCCTTTCTCCTTTAGGAGCTGGGACAGAAGCAGAAAAGGCCACAAGAAGCCTCTATACAAAAGACTACCCAATATATCGATAGTAGGATCTTAGAAGCAGACCGGACCACTGAGTATTTAAATACTAAAAGAATTAAGGGAAACATTTAACAAGACAAACCAAAACTCTCTTCATTCAATGAAACATTGCCCTTTCTGAAATAATCTAGTACTAGAAAATGGGACATCTTTTTAACAATCAGATAGATCTTTTCCTAAATACTTAACTTTGTTTATCTGAAATTCTTCTCTGCCAGATCTTCCGATGGCTGACTTCTTCACATTACCCAAGAATGAGATCTAATTTTGCCTCCTTAGGGAAACCTTTCCTGACCACTCTAATTAAAGTTAACCTCCTCCATTTCACTATCACATTTTCTTCATAGCAATACTACTATCTGAAATTACTTTAATATTTGTTCATTTGTCTATGATCTGTTTCCCTCACTAGAATGTAAGCTTCATGAGATTTGATATTATATTCATTTGTTTAGCATAGTAACATCACCTAGTGATTAGTGTTTGAAAAGGTAGCAAGATGAGGACAAGATTTTGATAATTACTTCTCTACTAATATCCCAAGTTTAGCTGAATCTCTGCTTTAAAACAAAAAAAATAGACGATACTATCTCATCAACTCTGGGCTCAGAGCTTACCAAGTTTTTCCTGTACAAACATGTCTGTTTGCAACTTCCCATTAAGTTACAAATTCCAGTCTTTGGAAGGCATATAATTCACTTCAATTCCCTTCATTCACAATTTCCTTTGTAAAATTGAGAAAATACTCACCTCACTTATTATGTGAATTAAATGATATTGTACTTGTAAAATGAGCAGTACAATACCTGGCATAGTATAGGTACTCAATAAATGGTATTTACTGCTGTTATTGTCCACAATTCAATTGTGAATCACTGGCATTGCACATATCTCAAGCTCAATCAATATTCCATTAATTTTTGCTTTAAGTTACCAACTCCAGTCTCCTATTTCTAAAGGATTTTCTGACTCCTGAGAAGGTCCTAGGAAATATCTAATCATTGATGTTTGCAATTTTCCAGTGTCCAAAGCAGAAGTGCAACACTACTGGCATTCTTAGAGTTAGAATAACACATGCAGTATCAGATAAGATATTCTTATTACATGTGGTCATTGGTGTTCTTACCTGCTGAGCAGTCTTTCCAATTTTCTTAATCTGGCATTCTAGCTGTCCCTTCCTACTTCTTCACAAAACCCAGGGCCTCCACCTAAGCTTATGTCGCTCATTCAGGTGGTGATCTCCCCACTTTTTCCATTCCTTACAATTCCATGTTTCATCTGTGGCCAACTTTTCTTAATAATGATGATTTTTAGACTATCCATGCTTCAGATATTTTATCATTTTACTTTTATTAATGTTTCTGTAATGATTTCTACTCACATTTTGCAGCACAGCATGAAATCCTTTTCATGAAGCTAAATTTGCATTAATGTAACAACTGAAACATCCTGAATCTGAAAATCCTGCTGTGTTTGGCTTAGGAGGGTGTTTTCCTTAGATACAAGAACATTAGTTTGCTCAAATCACAGGCTCCTTCTCATCCTCCTGTTAAAATACTTCCTGTTTATTCTTATTGATATGTTAGATACCACCTCACAGGTGAGGGCAGCATGTAGTATGTACCTGTAATCTTTTTCCTCATCATTGATCAGTCATTTCAGGATCCCTAGAGCACCCTCTTGGACTCACTGGGTCATTTCACAACATAAAAGTCTTATAACAAGATATTTTTTTTTTTCATTTCTGAACTGCTCTCAAACAGTTCCTTTTTATTCTTTATTTTATCCCTATAAGGAGACAATTAATAAACAATTAGGTTCAGTTATGTCATAACTGACATAACTAGCTGACATAAATAGTGGCAGGTTTGATGCTATAAGCCAAGTCTTCCTGATTCCCTACCCAGGAATCAACAAACCACCTTCAGGAAAGATACAGGACTTTGTTGGTTATGTGAGGGCAGGGCTCTGTTAACCTAAGAAAAATGGATTATAGCAGTTACCAAAGTAAATTCTGATTTTCTTCTCTTGGTAAGGAGGATGAGTAAATCTGACATGGGGATTTTTAGGAGTATGTAATGACAGTGTACCATGATGGTCAATAGGAGATCCTTATCAATTGATCTCATAGTTTAAATTAAAACATTGAAGAAATTATGTGGCTTTGTTACCTTAAGGAAAAACGTGGTCTCCTTTGAAAACCTGATGTGTTTTATAAATTATGACATTTATATAAAAGTGTTTTCAAAACTCAAGGCTTTAAAAAGCTATTATGACCTCTCATTGGAATTCATTTTGGTAAAATACAGGGGTGAGAGGCAGTGTCTAAATTTTCTTCCAGCTCAGATATGGTATTATTTTGTCTAAAAGACCATATTCTTTTCAAAGAAAACAATAATTGTAATGATCAGCTCTAAAAAAGAAAGAAAAAAAAGCTTTGAAATTGGATACAGATTTATATGAGTGATGAAAAAAAGATTTCTAAAGAAGGCCTAGTTGGGCAGGGTGCAGTGGCTGACATCTGTTATCTTAGCACTCTAATGGCTGAGGAGGGAGGATCGCTTGCACTCAGGATTTGGAGACCTGCCTAAGCAAGAGTGAGGCCCAGTATCTACTAAAAAGAGAAAAAATTAGCCAGGTATGGTGCTGTACACCTGTAGTCCCAGCTACTTGGGAGTCTGAGGCACGAGGATTGCTTTAGCCCAGCAGTTTGAGGTTGTAGTGAACTATGATGACACCACTGCATTCTACCCAGGGCAACAGAGTGAGATTCTATCTCAAAAAAATAAATAAATACATTCCTTAATTCATATTCCTCATAATACCACCCACTATCTATTTTCCCTTCTCTCATAAGCATTTTTGTTTTACTTTCTTACAACACACTTATTCTAAACTCAATTCAACAAATATTTCTTTAGCAACTACAGTTTATCACTATGCTATGTGTAACCAGTGAAAAATTGCTTCTGCCCACATCATTCCATTGAAACTGTACTAGGAGATTACCATGAACCTCCTAATTTCCACATGCAAGAAATATGTTTGATTCTTATGTTTCTTGGCTTCTCTGTAGCATCTGATGATTTTGTTCATTCTCACCTTCTTGAAATTCTCTGTTCTCTTGTAATATGTGGCAGCTCATTCTCTTCCTTTGCTTCAACAGTTCCTTTATATTTTCTTAGTATAAAAGGCTACAGAGTGGAGTACAGTGAAGATTATTAAGGGAAAATTATTCTGTCAGGAACACAACCTTAGATTCAGTAGATACATTTCTTTGTTATAAGTTTTTTGAGAGCAAGGTCTTCAATGTCTTCACATTATTCCCAAAATTTAGAAGAATTTTGAGCATAGAATGGAAAGTTAACAAGTATTTTTATATCAGCTTTACTGAGAAATAATTTATATACCATTAAATTCACCCCTTTAAAGTATATAAATCATTTTTAGTATATTCATAGAGTTGTGCAACAATTACCTCTATATAATTTTATAACATTTTTATCATCTCAAAAAGAAACTCTTCACCCATTAGCAATCTCTTTCTAATCTCTCCCTTTCTCTAGACCCTGGAAACCACTAATTTATTTTCTGTCTCTATGAATTTGCCTATTTTGGACAGTTTACATGGACTTATACAATATGTGGCCTTTTCTTGTCTGGAGTCTTCTACTTAGCATAATGGCTTCAAGGTTTACTCATGTTATAGCATATATCAGCACTTCATTCCTTTTACAGCTCAATAATATTCCATTAAATGAATATATCACATTTTTGTTTATTCATCAGATGATAAAACATTTGTATTGTTTCTTCTTTTTGGCTACAATGAAAATACTGCTATGAACAATCATGTATAAGTTTTAGTGTGGGCATATATTTTGAATTCTCTTGGGTATATACCTCAGAATGGAATTTCTGGGTCATATGGTAACACTACCAAACTGTTTTGCAAAGTGGCTGCATGATTTTACAATCTCACCAACAATGAATGAAGGTTCCAATTTCTCCATATCCTCACCAACACTTGTTATTGTTTGTCTTTTTTATTTTAGCCACCCCAGTATGTGTGAAGTGGTGTCTCCTTGTGATTTTAAATTGCAATTCACTAACAGTTAATGATGTTGAGCATCTTTTCACATGCATATTGGCCATTCGTATAGTCAATAAATATTTGAGGAATGAATGTATATAGTTATAAACACTGTGACAGGCTCTCAAGGATGTCATTTATAGTTATTCAGATAGTCATTGTCTAATAGCAATGAAAGATCAACAGCAGCAAGGAGTGTGTTATAATTTTGAACTGTTCAAAGATAAACTTAGGCAAATTAAAATTTTGAAGAGCTTATTTGAGTCAATAGCAATTCATGAATTTGGCAGTGCCAGACCAGAAGCAGGTTGGCACTCCACTGGTGGGTAGAAGAGGAACACTTTTATAAGGTCTTAATGGAAGCAAGACAAAGAAAATATACTTTATTAGTTAAACTAGAGAGTTCCTAGTTAGAGCGACTAACTAGGAACTAACTAGTTATTTGGTAGTTTCTTATTGGTAAAATCTCTAGTTAGAGGATAGTTGGTAGTTTATGATTGGCTAAGCCTAAGTTTTATTTTGCTGTTTATGTCGAATTGGGCTTAGGTTTGCTCACATAGGAACTCAAGGCACTGGAGCTGTCTCAGCCTAATGGTCGCCCAGTTTTAAAAAATTTTAACAGTACTCAGCCGTCTTACTTAGTAATGTAGCTAATGTCAATACTTGGTTTCCTTTGTTCAATAAGTATTGACATTTGATTTTGAAATTATCAGAGCTGATGAATGCCCCCATTCTGATTCCAAATTATTTCAAAGAGAAGAAAAGAACAAAAAGTCAAAGAGCTATGCAGAAAAACAATATATCAATTGTCAGAAAAAATTATGCAGCAATTTGATAGGTAAGATCTGAAATGAAGCAATAGGACTTGAACCATTTAGCATGCTATAAAATGCTCTCCTTGATAACATCACTGATGTGGAAAAGAACTTGAGAAATCATTTGCTTTTTTTCTGTATCACTTGGAATACCTAGGAAAAAGATTGAACAACTTGTCTCAAAACTAATTCAACGTTAGCTGTGCTTGAGTTAGTAGTTGTGAATCGAACCCTCACTTGTTTAAAGATTTTTTTCCTCTACCTAACTTAAAGATTTAGGTCCATGTGTTTATCCTGTTACATCCTTGATATAGATGAAGAAATGGTCTGAAGTTTCTTCTCTTTAAATGTCATTACTAGGTTTCCCATGACCAATTTTTCAAGGAAAATCCATCACAATTATTATCACTTTAATTGTTCTACAAATGTTTCCTTTCTTAAGAAATGGAAGCCAAACAGAGTACTCTAATAAAGATCTGACAATACAGCATTTGAAAGAATTACTTGGCAATTTCTAGAAATACTTTGTAGCCAAAGAGCTGTGTTTTAGCCTTTATAAATTAATTTTAGCAATGCCTGGACTTTGCGTTCCTTTGCAGAAAGTCTTGTCTTTAGAATGTGACTTAAACCCAAGCTCCCTGAGGAGTAGCAGCAAAGAAAGCTTACTGTGATTATATTTGATTTTTTTCCCTTTCATTGTGGAGGGAATTTGTAGTTTTAAATTCCAATTTTGTTTGGATTTCAAATGCAGTTTCTAGATAATAGGAGAGAGGAAAACTAGCTTATATCATTTGGGTGACTAAGCGTCAGGAGTTATGGCTCTAATCTGTTTTAACTTTCCTGTTTAAACTACTAATAAGCAATATGGGATAAGGAACAATTTTTGAGGTAACTGATTACCCATCTTAATGTTAGAGTATTATAGATCTTAGATGATGGTTTAAAAATAATCCAAAAAGCTCATATACATTCAATTTAAAAAAACATGTTTTATTTGTAATCAGAAGGTACCAGAAATATATAATCTTTTGAAAACCCTTATATGTTTGTTCATTATAAATTATTATTTAAGTTCTGTCTTTAATTAGCTATACATTAATGCTTATAAAACCATTCTTGCTTGTAAAACCATTCTTGCTTATAAAACCATCTTTTGAAATTTATTAGTTTCCTAGCTGGCTGAATTTTACAACCTTCTTTTAAATGGTCTTACCCAAATAATTGGTTTGCTGCTTACAAGTATAGAATTGATACATACTACATCAGGACTATCCCATATCTATAGGAAAGTTGCATTATAATAGAAAAGTATTGTGTTCAGGCTGCCTACCATTCATTTCTCCATCTAACAGCAACCCTATTTCTTTTTAGGGAATAACTTCTAACCCTTTGAACACAATCAGGTGGGACTGACATTTTCCTAACCAGTGGATACCCCCCAAACTAGGCCAGTTGGAATAGTGGTATATGATCTTTAAAACTTTGTAGTCTTTTTATTATAAAATAAAACACAGATACAGAAAACCACACAAAACAAATGTATAGTTTAGTGAATTATTATAAGGCAAACACTCCTGTAAATACCACCTACATTAAGAAAAAGAACTTTTCCAGTCACTTCAGAACCCCCTTCATTTTGCTGATCCTAAAGACTATTCCTTCCTTACAAAAATGATTATCAATCATCCTGACTTTTATAAGTTTCTTCCACAAAGACAATGATAAATCGGCCTGTAGATATTCATATTTTAGGGTTTGGGGACATCTTATAATCTAATTCTGCTATAAATTATCTCTGGATAATTTTGCTATACTGCTTCTCACTCTAATTTTATTTAAACATTTGAGAAAATTCAAAAACTCTGCTGTTGCCTTAACACCTTCTTTCCAGAATTCCTGAAATTTGAATCTCGAGTAGACTGATAAAGATAATGAAAACTGTGGAATCCATTCTTCTCAGTGGAGATGTCTTGACTAAAATTTTGCTGATAAAACTTTCCTAAAGTTCTTATTTATTGATGTCCAGAGCTGCCATAGTTCTCACTATCCTTTTGACAAATAGCTTTTTACTTAAGTTAGTCAGAGTTAGTTTCTTTTGTTTGAAAATGAAGAACTCAAACTATAATGAAAACTTAAAAGTCAGTAGTGAAACTTCTGGTTTTAGCTCCAACATTTAAAGAGCTTGGAAGTTGTCAATGACATGCTTACAACAAGAACAATCTGGACAAACTAAAAAATCAATAATTTTTCTTAGGCCTATCAGAGAACTAATGCTTTGGAGCAAATCACCACCCTGAAATCTGGAGAGATAGATGCTCCTAGAGAAATATGGAGCAACTGATATCTGCTTAACTTGGAACAGAAGCCACCAGAGACATAAACTGATAGGAACACTTAAAAATGGTAGTTTTGATAAATTGCTACAGGCTAAGTATCAACTAGCATGAGAGTGAGAAACTCCTGGAGACTACAGTGTTAGAGGGCCCCCACACTTTCATGGTCTTTCTCTGTAGGAGTCTTAACAAGTTCTTATGGTGAAGATCCCAGAAAAATTCACTCTTTGGTTCTGGCAGGGATAGGAGAAGTGTAACCATAACAAACCACACATAGATACTTCTCTATAAAAAAGGTCGGCTTTCCAAAGAAGAATTCTTTGCCAGAGCATAATCCTGATAACTTTTCCCAGGTGGAGAAAGGGAATTCCGGCTCACTTCAGCCCCCTTCTGCCTTCCTATTTCACATAAAGTGTGAGGACTGGAGACTCTAGTCAACAAGGGACAAGGCTTAGGAAATAAATTGAGAACATCGCAGCCAGAGAATAGGGAGTAGGGCATAAAAGCTATACCAATGAAGAAAGAATAGAAACATTTGTGAATGTCACAGACTCAAGGCTCAGCCTACTAAAAAAGTAAAACTCAACTAGAAGATTATAAAGTACTTTTTTCTCCTTCCGCACACTCCACCACCATACCAACCAAGCAAATTACAGTTTACAGCTGAAAGAGCTGCAAGACACAGACTCTCTCTGATGAACAGTACATATGAAATCTCAAGAGTCGAGACCGAAAAAAAAAAAAAATTCAAGAACACTAGAGAAATTTGAAGTCTGTGTTACCTATAGCTACAACAAACATTAAACAACACATCTCCTAGCCAGATTAACATATAACCACTCACAAAAGGCCTATTTGCCTCAGTTCATATTAACTGATGCAACATGTCTAGCTTTTAACATAAAATAACAAGGCACAGTAGATGGCAAGAAAAAAACAATCTGAAAAGATAAAACAACTATGAGACCCAGACTTAGATGTGTCACAGATGTTGGAATTATAGGGAATTTAAAATATATGTTAAGGACTCTAGTGGAAAACATAGAAAAATGCAAGATCTAATGGTAATATAAGCAGAAAGACAGAAACTCTCAGTAAGAATCAAAAGGAAGTGCTAGAAATAAAAATAGACTAACAAGAATGAAGAATGCCTTCAATGAGCTCATCAGTAGACTTAACATGGCTGAAGAAAGGATTAGTGGACTTATAGATAGTCCCATAGAAACTTACCAAACTGAAATGCAAAGAGAAAAACAGTGGAAAAAGACAGAAGATAGTAAGTGGGAGGATCACTTGAGGCCAGGTGTTCAAGACCAGCCTGAGCAATATAGCAAGACCCCACCTCAAAAAAAGAAAAACAAACAAAACAAACAAACAAATAAACAAAAAAACAGAAGAGAACATCCAAGAACTGTGGGACAATATCAAAGTATGTAACAGATGTATAATTCTAATACCAGAAGAAGAAAAATAAAACAGAACAAGAGAAATATCTGAAGTAATAATAGCCAATAATTCTCCTAAATTAATGACAGACACTAAACCACAGATCTAGGAAGCTCAGAGAACACCAAAAAGTATAAATAATAAAAAAAAACCCACACCTATGCACATCATATTCAAATTTCAGAAAACCAAAGGCAAAGAGGAAATCTCTAAAGAGCCCAGATGAAAAAACCACCTTGTGTATACCAGAAAATAGATAAAAATTATAGCAGACTTCCCATTAGAAACCACACAGGCAAGAATAGTAGAGTGAAATATTTAAGGTGTTGAAAGAAATAAAAATTAACCTAAAATTCTATACCCAGTGAAATTATCTTCCAAAAATGAAAGAGATAAAAATATCAGTAGTGTAGCAATATGGTGGAACAATCCTAAAACCTTCCTTCCATAGAACATCTAAAAATGTTCTATAAGATTAAAGTTAATCCATTTTATATTATGGAATGAGCTTGAAATAAACTAAGGGAAATTCACTGAAGACAGGATTGAATCAGGAAGATATGAAAATTTTGAAGCCATCAAATTCTTGACCAACTATATGAGTCACTAAGCTGTCATGCAGAAGAGGATATGGGAACGAAGTCTTGAGTAAACCAAAGACTATACCATATAAGGGTGAAACCCTGGAATGCCTGCAATCTTAGGGAAAGAGTGAGCTAGAAGAAACTTGACACTGCTGATAATAAAATAGATGACACGTCTCAGCATTGGCTCTGGATAGAAGTCTCCCCACACAAAACTGTGACTATTTTCTGACCTTCATAAGAGTTTGGGGCCTAAATCTACATTAATGAAATGCTGAGATTTAAGTGAAGCTGGCTGTGTTATGTTTCTAGGCTCCCGGAAGAAGAAAATACAAACCTTCCCTGGAGGATCATAATCTTATGCCAGCCTCAAGGAATTCCCACAGATAGAGTTCCAAGTATTATTTAATAATAATTTTAAAATCACAAACACAAAAGGAAATGAGCCATCAGAAACAAGAGTAAAAAACATAGTGGATAATAAGACCCTGACAGACTTCAGGTATTGAAACTATTAGATTAAAAAAAAATTTAAACTTTGTTTACTATGTTTGCAAAAATATAACAAAGATTGAAAAATTTGAGCAAGAGAAAAAGACAATCAAAACTAATAAGGAGAAATTGAAAACTAACCATACTGAACTTCTGAAAGTGAAATGCAATAAATGAAATTTAAAACACAATCAAAGGGTTAAAAAGCAGATTAGATACAGCTAATTAGAATTAATAAATAAATTATAAAACTAAAAAGTATTCAGATTTCAGCTCTGAGAGACACACAGGTAGAGAATACTAAAGAGAGGTTTAGAGACATAGAATATAAAGTGAGAAGGGCTAATTAAAGGTCTAGGAAGAGATAATTCAAATAAGAGAGAAAATATTTGAAGAAATAATGGCTAAGAATTTTCTAAAGTTGATGAAAGACATCAATCGTCACATTCAGAAAACTCAATAAATCCTGAACAATGTAAATAAAAGAAATTCCCACCTAGACATATAGAATGAAGCTACAGAACAACAAAGACAAGAAGAAAATCTTTTAAAAAACTAGAAAGAAAAGACAGATTACCCACAAGGGAGACACAATTAAACTGACAGCTAATTTCTTAATAACAACAGTGGGCCAGGTGCAGGCTATAGTCCCAGTTACTCAGGAGGCTGAGGTGGGAGGATTGCTTGAGCTGAGGAGTTCAACTCCAGCCTGAGAAACATAGTGAGACCCCCGTCTCTAAAAAACAAACAAACAAAAAAACCCCAATGGGAGTCAGAAGATAGTAAAATAATATATAATTGAAAGATATTCTGAGAAGGAAAATGTAAAAATAATACTAACCCCCAAAAAATCCAAAACTGAGAGGATTTGTCACCAAAAGACCTTCACTGAGGGAGCACAGAAAGAATGTACTTCAAGGGAAAGGCAAGTAATTCCAATAGGATGTGCTGAAATGCACTTCTCAAAAAGGAATGTTGAAACTTTACTAAAACAGGACTCTAATGGTCCTCAGGACCATGTCTAAGAACAACTGTATTTATTTCTTCCAAGCATGATTTTAGGTTTACATATATTTGATTTTACCAACAAGTTAAAAAGATTTGTTAGTAAGAACCTGGTATGCTTTCCAGGCAATACACTTAAAAAAAATTTTCTTTTTAAACATTACTCGCTGGATGAATATAATAGGAGAACATTTTATATTTCTGTAGTCCAGGAGACTTGCTTTTGGCTAACATGTACATTTCTGGGACAGCTTGCTCTATCTGAATCAGAAAGCAGAGAAAAGAAGTAGTTAGATCAGCAGGAAGAACAAATGTTGCAAATGAAAGAAAACACAGACAGATGGTTGAATGTGTGTTAGATCACACTGAACCATTGTGAAGGCAAGTAAGGACATTAATTTTTCAGAGCATGCACATAGTGAAATGGGGAGAAATTATTCAATATTTTCAGATGGATTCCTGATACTCTATACAGAAAGACCACTAACATAGCTACGTGGTGTTGTCCTGGAGGAAATGAAAAGACTTGGCATTTCCCCCCAAAATCCATCTTAGTTTCACATTATCAGAGAAAAGATTTTCTTTTATCATTACAGCTATTTTTGTATGGCTTTTTCATTGGTTTAAAGCTGGGAAATATCAGAAAAATTTTAAGAGATTTGCTTATTAAAAAGTCAGTTTACAAGTCCTCATTATTTTGATTGGCGCCAGATACACTTCAATAATTGTAACTTTTTTAAAATGTGAGAGATTTGCCTGTCAAAAGCAACACTGTGAAGAAGGAAATAGTTTCTCCCATCATCCTATATTTAAAATTAACCTTTCTTTTTTTTAACATCTTCTTCTCCAGGAAGATTAGGCCTTCAGGGCCAAAATTACTGTTCTCAGCTACATTTATCTCAGCTGGGTATCAAGAGAACCCAATATTATCTAATTTACACTATAGTATTTCTAACTGGTACCCCTTTTTAAAAACTTCTTTTTAACCAGAATGAAACACTAATTGGTAGAATGCCCAGCAACATGACAAATTTCTGAACATCTACTATATTATAGGTAGCATATTTAAGAAAGGATATATGTTTAGGATAATTGGATAGCCATGTGGAGGAAAAGTGAAATTGGACCCCTACCTCAGACCATAGACAAACCTAATGAAAGATTAACAATTAATTATCATGAAGTTAAAAATAAAAGGATAAAAGCAACACATATAATAAACAAGTAAAGCCAGTATAGGCAGTGTTTAAGACCACAGACTCAAGAATGAGATAGGTTCAAATACTAGCTACACCAGATTCTAATTTTTTGAACTTAGGTGATTTATTTATTCTCCTTGGGCCTCAAATTTCCTCATCTATAAATGGAGATAATAATAACTCTATTTTGCAGGGTTAGCTGAGAGCTATTATTATTGCTCATAATATATAAAGGGTTAATTAAATCAATAAGAAAAAGGCAACAAATCAACTAGATACTCAACGTTAATAAAAACCTATCTATCCTTTTCACCTGATTTACAGTTACTCCCCAGCACCAATTCAACACGTCAAATTGTCCTAGTTCATATTCTCTTTAAATTGGCTGTATTCTTCTGTGATTGTTAACTTTGGCTGTCCACTTGACTGGATTGAAGAAGACCCAGATAGCTGGTAAAGCATTATTTTTAGATATGTTTGTAGGGTGTTTCTGGAACAGATTGGCATTTGAATCAATAGACTGAGTAAGGAATATCCATCCTCACTCAATGTCGGTGGGGCACTAGCCAATTGGTTGAGGGCCCAGACAGAACAAAATGGCAGAGGAAAACTGAATTCACTCTCTCTTTTCTGCAGCAGGGACACCCATCTTCTCCTGCCATTGGACATCAGAACTCCAGTCTCTTTGGCCTTTTGACTCCAGGACTTGCTCCAGGTACCCCACTCTCCCAGGTTCTAAAGTGTTCAGATTTGGACTGAGCCGTGCTACTGGCTTCCCTCGTTCTCCAGCTTGCAGATAGCATATTGTGCTCCGGACTCCAAAATCACATGAGCCAATTCCCATAATAAATTCCTTCCTATCTGTCTGTCTGACTATCTCTATCTATCTATCTCTATCCTATTAATTCTGTTTCTCTAGAGAACCCTGACTAATACAACTTACCTGCTCCATACCGTTGCTGTTACTGTTATCTCAGTCTAAAATTCTCTGTCCAGTCTCTGCAAGTGAAAACATCACCTCTATTTTAAATTTGAACTCCAATCCTGCCTTCTCCATAGTGTGTTCTTGATTAGTCGGCCAAAATGACACATTCTCTCTCTCTTTCTCTCTTGGAATTTCTAAGGAGCCTATAATATTAGTTTCTACATATAATAAAATTTCATTTTGTTCTTTCAGTATGATGTGTGTACATACATACTCCTACAGAAATTTGTCAATTTTCACAGGTAAGAATTTTCTTCTTCTATAGCCCCACAGTGCTTAGTAAGTACTCATCATATAAATGTTTAATTTTTTGTTTGTTTTCCATAACACTGATCTACTATGAGGCAATCAGTGAGGAGGTATATGAAATTCCCATGACCAAAATCTGTCCACTACCACCACCAAGCCCCACTTTGCTGCCTCTCTCCCCACATACACACTTAGAAAAAGAAACGAACATTTGGGCATATAGTTCCTTTCTTTATTTACACTTACCTATAAATATATGAGATGATTTGAGCTGTTTTTAAAGGCTGAAGTGTGGAGTATAGGATTAAAGGGGTTAAAGGATTAAGGAGGCTATTTCAGTGGTTAAGGTGAAAGATGATGGTGGCTTGGACAGGATGGTAGCAGAGGAGGTCAAGTGAAGGGATCAGATACTGGATACATTTTGAAGCTAGAGGCAGCATATTTGCCTGCATAATAGACATAGTGTGAGAGGGAAGGATCAAGGACTATGCCAAGTTCCAGAATGCCAGCTGCATAACCAACCTCAGAAAACAACCAGCTCAGATCAGAGCAAGAGAATGGATGGGTGAAAGGATAGGTATCCAAATGAGATGGGTAGAATATCCCAGATTTGAATATTTGAAAATTATATTAGTAGTCATATAACAGATATAGTGAACATATTAAAAATTAAGAGTAGATACATAGTAACAGAAAATGAACCAATAAACAAACGAGGCAATTATTAATCCAAGGAAAAACAGTAAGTGTATTTAAAAAAGCTATATAAACAGATTTATTTTAGCTTTACAGGGAACAGTATTTTTATGCTATTAATAATGTAAACACAGACTAATTGATTTAGGAAAAGCTTGTGATATAACTCTACTGGAAGGATGATGGGAAGGGAAAAGGTACAAAGAACTAAATAAATATTTTCTATAATAGGAAGTCAATAGATGAAGTCTAAAATTATCAAATCAGGAAATAGGACTATGAACTTATTTAGGCATGGAGACAAATATAGGGGAAACTGCTAAAAATAGTGAAAAATGATAGCTTATATGGTAGGGGTTCTCAAATTTTAGCATGAATAAGAATCATAGTTTACTGGACCCCATTCTCAGAGATTTTGATTCAATAGATTGGAGTGGACCCTATGAATGTACATTTCTAAAAAGCTCACTGGTGATGCTACTGGTCTTAGGTCCAAACTTTGAGAACACCTCCTATAGAAAGTAAAACTAGGAAGTTAGAAACAGTTGAGCAGAGGACACCTGGTTTTTATTATAATTATTTTAGTACAGTGGTTCTCAAACTTGGCTGCTCACTGGAATCACTGGGGAGCTTTAAAAACTAGCAGTGCCTAGGTCCCAACCACATAAATTGTGATGTAATTTATCTGAAGTGCAACCTGGTGTTAGTAGTTTTAATAGCTTTCCAGGTGATTTTAATGTGTGGCTAAGCTAGAGGACCACTTTTTGAGTATAATTTTAACTATGTGCATAAATTAATTTTTAACATAAAAGTAATTATCTGTATAGTTTCTATGGGAGTGGGAAGACTAAGAGCTGGAAGACGTGGGATCATGTCTGCTATGATCCTCTGCCATAAGCCAGCTCTGTATCCTTGGGAAAGTCACAAAATCTATCTGGGCTTCAGTTTCCTCATATGTAAAATTATGATGTTGGACTAGTTATTCTCAAATGTCTCCTCCAACTTCACATTTTTATGGGTAATAGCTATAATGCCCTATGCTATAAAAGTGTACAGCAACAAAAATACTTGATGTGAAGCTGAGAGTGATTATTATTATAGGGAACTGTATTATAAATATGTATATTATTTCTTTTTAACTAATAATATATAATATAATGTATATAACTGATTATATATATACACACACCACTTTTCCGCCATTGCCTATTTATTGTACTCAGTACAATAATCAATTAATCAATTCACCCTGGGAAATAAAGATGAAAACAGTTGAGATGAATTTATACTTGATGGTAGAGCAGTGCGTCACTCTCTCCAAAATATCATTTGCTAAATTGCATCCAAAAAGAGGATAAAACAGCCTACGCTAGGGTCATAGTAAGTTATTTTCTCAATAGTGGTAATGAGCAGATCCTGATCCTTTTACTGGCCCCATACTTCTTTCTGATCCTTTTACTGGCCCCATACTTCTTTCTACAAGTAGCACTCTTTTGCAAGATGTCTGCCCCTAGGTAATTTTAAGGGGGCAGTGTATGTTCGTAAGTTCAGGCAAACCAAAGAATAGTAACTTCTCACTTAATATCATCAGTGGGTTCTTGGAAATTGCAACTTTAAGTGAAATGATGTATAACAAAACCAATTTTACCATAAACTAATTGATATAATTAAAAGTTAAGTTCCTAGGGCATATTTCTGATCACAAAAATATCACTGAACTTCTAAATAAAGACCAAAATATTTCTAATATTAAACATTGAAATAAATGTGAGCTACAGATTCATTTAAGAAAGATTAATAAAAAAACAAGAGAACTATTTATCCCATTATTCCAGTTCAGGGTCAAGGGTGCTTGGAGCCTATTCTGGCAACTCAGCGTACAAGGCGGGAACCAGCACTGGCAGGCCACCTTTCCATCACTTGGTGCACTCACATACACACCCACACTCACACATACTGGGACTATTTAGACACTCCCATTCACCTAACAGGCACACATTTGGGATGTCTGAAGAAACCTGAGTACCTGGAGAAAACACACCCAGACATGGGGAGTACATGCAAACTCCACATAGGTAGCGGTCCTGGCCCAGAATTGATTTTTTTCTCATCAGTGTTATAACAAAACCATATCAAAGGAAACAATGTTATTCGAGGACCTGCTGTAATTAATTATAGTGGTAGCTAAGCTCCCTAGTGACTTTGCATTACTGAAAGGTCTTACCCTGATTATCTTGGAGGCCTAGAATAACTGTACTGTCAATTCTCAACCCTGAATACTAACAGAGAGATTTGGGGAATGAGGATTGATATAGATAATCCAAAGTATTTTATATTGACTTTAGAATGTACTATACAGAGATTCTAATTGCCTTCATAATTATGTTTTCTTTAGAATGATTTAAAATCAGTTTTCATTTCCTTAGTCAATAGAGATAACTGGTATTATGTAGATAGAGAAGAGAAATCAGCCTGAAACAAAAAAAAAAATCAGTTGCCCATAATTATAGATGGATTATCAAGAGTAAGCTGTTTATAAAAGTAAACATGTTCATGTGCATGTGTGTTTGTCCCTGACTTTGACTTCCTGCCTTCCAAGAAACATTTTTGCCTAGATGGAAATCAGAAACCATAGTAATCTATTCCTGAAACAAAAGGTGAATTCTAAAATGAAATGAGGTCAGAGCTATGTGCCATGATTTTGCAGGTAGTTAAAAATGAACTGAGAATTCACCATCTGGTGGGAGGCATCTTTGGGAAGCAGCTAACTTCTGTTGGAGATAAATGAAATGAAAGCTTGTTGAGCTATTTATTCTTTGATGATTGTGGCCATGTTTTGCTTCTCCACTGAAATGTCCTCATCTTTCAATCTCACACTTTTAGAATGGATGTTCTTAGCTAACACTGAGACTAATCGAATCAATTAATCTGTGCTAATTGAGAAGTTGCAGGAGACAGTCCCCTCTCTCAAACTCCTTCATTTGCCTTACCTCTCTAGGTAAAATATGAACATGTTATCAGAAGTTTAACCCCTCTTGTCTACTAAACTAGAAACACTAATTGAGAAATTTTGGATAAGGTAGGAAAGAAGATCAACACCCAGGAGAAGAAAGATTGGTGTGGTAGCAGGAACTTTCAACTGCCCAGAAATCACAGCATCTATGCATAAGAACTAAAAAACACACACTTTTCAGTATATGTGCTGTCAAAGTGACACTTACTTTTAGAAAGCGGTTTGTGAATGAGGGTACCAGCTCTGTGTTCTTACAGAAAACCATTGAGTGTCACTCAAAATCATTTTAAAAGGGTCTATAAATAATATTTTTAAAGGTAACATTACAGTAAACAATAATGCCGCTCATATTTGTATAGTGTTTACAAATGCTTTCAAAAAATGATTTTATTCCTGATAACAACCCTGTGAGGTCTGTAAAGCAAGTAAAAGCCCTATTTTATGCATGAAGAAACTGAGATTCAAAGAGATTAGAGTATCAGAAATGGTATAGCCAGTATATAGTGGGAAGAGAAAAAGGTGGAAGGGCTTGTACTCAAGCAACTAGAATAACCACCATCACTAATATTTATTGAACAGTTACTATGTTACAGTCATTATGTTAAGCATTTTACAGGATATGATTGCATTTATAAAAATTATTTCTTAAAGCCCACCAATGAGTGGGTACTAACATGAGGGAAATAAAAAATGGGACAATTTCTTACAAAAAAACTTCATTCAGTAAAACAATTTAGGGCAGATGATGATGATGATAACTATCACTAGCTAAACAACTATGATTTGCCAGACAACGTGTTAAGCATTTAATCTAGCTTTTATCTAATTCTCACAACTACCTAAGAAGACAGGTATTATTTATTTCATTTTACACATGAAAAGTATGAGACACAGAGGGATTAAGTGACTTGGCCAAGATTACACAGCTGGTAAGTGATGAAACATTCTCCTATATGTCATGTGATACCAAGTATCTGGTTACATTGAATTTTTTACTTTTTAAATCAGCAGTTCCCAACCTTTTTGGCATCAGGGACTGCTTTCATGGAAGACAATTCTTCCATGGATGGGAGTGTGGGAGTGAGGGTGGGGGTAGGCGGAGCTTAGGCAGCAATGCAAACCTTGGAGAGCGGCACAGATAAAACTCACTGGCCCACCACTCACCTCCTGCTGTGTGGTCTGACAATTTTTCCACAGAAGGGGGTAGGGGTGCCGGGCTGGACCTCAGGCAGTGATGCACAGCCTGGTTCCCTACAGGCCACAGACTGGTACCGGGCAGCTGTGGGCTGCAGCTTTAAGTGATCCTTTAATTGTCATGAAAACTCACCTATCCTAGACCTAACTACATAACTGGTATTTTAAGCAATTTATTTGTGTTTCCCATGACTTTTTAAAGCTCTTGTATGTGAATAGTCTTTGTCTCCTCTTGGATTAAAACTCAGGCAGACCCCATGTTTTTTCTGGCCACCCTCAGGTAAAGTCCTATAATCACGTTAGGCCACAAATACAGTCTGAGTACAGTAATTATAAGTGTACAATAATAGATAATAATCAAAACTCCAAAACTGTTTTAAAGTTAAAATCTTCCTGCCTCTTGCAATGAGGGCCTGCTGACACTTGACACAGGCAAGTTGGGAGTGAGTGCAGTCCCCCTTTCTTTCCCCGATCTTCTTCCCCTAGTTTATTAACTACAGTTTCTGATTTTCTGTTTCCACTGGAGTTGAATCTGGGATGCGGAAGGGAGAAGAGATAAAAGGAATGAGAAAGTTTTTACATGACTGTTATTGTTGTAAGTGGCTCTGTGTTCTCTGGGACTGGAAGATGTATAATTTGACGTTTTTTCCCATGAGACATTTTTATTGGCTACGTGGACATCTCTGTTGAGGGTCTCTCAACTTCCATTCCCTTGATCTGGCTGAATGGATTTTATTCTGGCAGCTAATTACTCTCTGCTAGTTCCTAGAATCCTTTGGCACACCTCCACTTCCTTTCTTCTGAGGTCCCATCACCCCTCTAAGTAGCACTATTTGACAGAATCCAGTACAAATGCAATGCTGGCTGAGACAGATTGTCTCTTAGCCACAGTGATTTCCCCTCATCCCCTTGCTCTTTGTAATGTGACATTTCCAACTCCTCTCATGAAGAGATGAAGTCTATTTTCCTTCCTTTTGAAACTGGGATGAGCCCAGTAAAATGCAGCAAAAATGATGCTGTGTGACTTTCAGGCCTATACATTAAGAGATCTTGCAGCTTCTATTTTTGCCCTTTTGGAGTCCCAAGTCATCATGTAAATTAGTCTAACTGCTGGAGAGAAAGGCTCAGCCAGACCCCAAGTGTTCTAGCCATGCCAGCTAAAGCACCAGATATCTCGGACATTTTAGATCTTCCAGCAACACAGAGCAGAAACAGACACTCCAGCCAACACAACAGAGACAAGCCAGCCCTGAGCCTGCCCAAATTGCAGAATTGTGAACAAATAAATTATTGCTTTTGTTTTAAGCTTCTATATTTTGGAGTAGTTTTTGTTGTTGTTTGTTTTGGGGCTTTTTTTTTAGCAGTAATATGCAAGTGATACAAAGGCTATCTGCTTTACAGTAAAAACTCATGTATT
Organism: Lepilemur ruficaudatus; assembly: GCA_963574885.1. Taxonomy (NCBI): domain Eukaryota; kingdom Metazoa; phylum Chordata; class Mammalia; order Primates; family Lepilemuridae; genus Lepilemur; species Lepilemur ruficaudatus. The sequence continues at coordinate 8,835 of CAUYRT010091319.1, read as the reverse complement.
TCTTAACATAACTCTGGGAGACCAGATAACCCTCCTTCATGCTGCTACCAAAGTTGTCTGTCAACCCATCTCAAAGATTTCCCACGTAGAGTCAAACAGCCAGCCAATAAAGTTAAATATATACTTAACATATTGCCCTAGAAATCCCACTCTCCCACTCCTAGCCCGAGAGAAATGAAGACATGTTCACATAAAGATCTGTTCACAAATGCTCATAACAGTTTTATCCATAATTACCAAAAACTGGGAGTAATCCAAAAATTTGTGAACTGGTGAACAGATACACAAATTGTGGTTCATCCCTAAAACTGCTGATATACACAACACAGATAAATCTCAAAAGCAAAATGTTAATTGAAAAAAGACAGACACAAAAAGCTGCCTATTATACGATTCCATTTATATGACATTCTAAAAGAGACAAAACTATAGGGACAAAAATCAAACCAGTGTTGGTTAGCAGCTGGGAGTATGGGAAGGGTGTTGACCTCAAAGGGATACTGGAGCACTTTTGGGGGTAATGAGGTATTATTCACATGACTGCATACATTTGTCAAAACTCATAGGACTATATACTTAAAAAAGGTTAATTTTACTGTATGTAAATTATACCTCAAAAAACCTGACATAATAAATAAAATAAATCTACTTATGCCCTTCAACCATGTGAATATATCAAGCTATTTGAGTGGTCCTACTGAAGCCCCTTTCACTGGACTTGAGCGTCAAGTCCTCCACCCTAATCTCTTTGGGTGGTGAGGGATGGTAATCACAGCATAGTATAGCTCTCTCTAAATTAATCATCCTTAAAAATCTCTTCAACCCTGCAAAAACCCAAACCTTTTATACTATTACTATGAGTGAGTCATCTAACATATTCTTGGCTATTTTATTTGAAAACTTGCATCCGGATTATCATAACCTTTGGAATCTGCTCTCTGTTGTATCTTGGTGTCTGTGTTGAAATTTGTGATCTAATACTCTTTCATATATATTTATATACATTATTGTAAAGTAAGACTACATAGAGAATCATGATTATTTTGATGTCAGTTGCTAGGAAATAATTATCTACCCACAAATTTACCATTTGAAAAGCTTTTTGTTCTTTCCCAAAGATCTGAATTTCCATGTATTACCATTTTTCGTCTACCTAAGGAACTTCCTTTTGCATTTTTTGCAGTACAGGTCTGCTGGCAATGAATTCTCTTGCTTTTCTTTTACCTGAAAATGTGCTTATTTTGCCCTCATTATTGAAGGATATTTTTTGCTGAGTTTAGAATTCTGGGTTGTCTGTTTTTTTCTTTTAGCACTTTGAAGGTATTTTTCTTCTGTTTTCTAGGCTTATTGTTACTTATGAGGAGTCAATGGTCATTTGAATTGTTCCCATTTGCAGTATGACATTTTTCTCAGCTTTCTTTCCAGATTTTCTCTTTCTTTACCATTGGTTTTCAGCAGTATGACTATGATGTGACTGGGTATGGTGTTTCTTTGGATATATCCTGATTGGGGCTTTCTGAGATTCCTGATGCTATAAGTTTCTCTCTTTCACCAAATTGAGGAAAATTTTAACCATTATTTCTTCAAATATCCTGTTCTGTTCCATTTTCTCTCTTCTCTCCTTTTAGAATTCTGATTACACAATTGACCTTCTGATATTGTTCCTCAGGCCTTTGAGGCTGTGTTCATTTTTTTAAAAAAAATCTTTTGTCTCTGTTCTTCAGGTTGAATAATTTCTATTAATCTATCTTTGAGTTCATTTATTCTTTCTTCTATTATATTCATAGTTCTGTACTAATCCCACTCAATAAATATTTTCATTTCAGATTTTATATCTTTCTGTTGAATAAATTTTATTTTTATAGTTTCTATTTCTCTGCTGAGATTTCCTATTTTTTCCTTTATTATAAGGATTTTTTTTACATCCTTGAACATTTTTATTATAGTTGCTTTAAAATCCTTATCAGCTTGTTTCCAACATCCGGATTTTTTTGAAGGTCATGTTTTGATAATTATCTTTTCTCTTTAAAATTATTCATGTTTCCTACTTCTTCATCAAGTAATTACGAATTATATTTTGGACATTATAAATGATGTAGAGACTCTGGATTGTTACATTTGTCTGAAAATGTGTTGATTGTTTTAATAGATACTTAGCTTGACTGAACTCAAACTGCAAACTCTCTACAGCAATAGGCAACAACTCTCAGGGCTGTTCTTTTAGTTTTTTTTTTTTTTTTTATTTCAGCATATTATGGGGGTACAAATGTTAAGGTTATGTATATTGCCCTTGCTCCCTCTCCCATCTCGAGTTATAGCTTCAGGCATGACCATCCCCCAGACGGTGCCCATCACACTCATTATGTATGTATATACCCATCCCCTGTATTCTTTTAGTTTTATTAATAGTTGGCCTGCTGGAGCCTGCCCCACACACGTATGATTCAGGGGTTAGCTGGAAATTTGAAAACAGTTTATATATAGAATTTGGGACTCCCCATTTTGGAACTTTCCCTTCTGGGATTTCTTCCTCAATTTCTAGTAGCTATAGTTGCCCTAAACTCATTCTTCAGCCAGTAAAGCTGCAGGTTTTCTATTGGATTTTTAGCTTCCTCATCTGGTGCAGACTGGGTCTGTCCTCAGTCTAAAAGTTATAAAAATGGGAAACACCTTCAGTACTGTTTCTTTTTTCAAAAGTATTAACTCTCCTTCAGTATCTGCCTACTGTGGATCGTTATGCATGTCATCAGAAAATTACAGTTGTTATCTATACAAGATTTTATTTAATAGGCATTACTTAGCCGTACCGCAAGTGGAAAGAATTATGCATATAGTGTGTTAAGTATCAATTCAAATGTCAGACACCCCCCCATAATATCCACATATATAATCTGTTTACAAAAAATGTATAAGGAAGGTATCATTTCCCCCATTTTACAAATAAAGAGATTGAGGCTCAAAGGACTTAAAATGACTTGCTTTACCAACTGGGATCTAGGAAGAGAACAGAACTTAACTCAGAAGACTTATTACAGTCTTCAAGTGAAGATTATAATAAACTACCTACAGAAATATGGACAATGTTAGAAAAACAAAAAGATACGCCAAGGTGCCCAGAGAGTAGCAGCAATGGGAAATTGTTGCTATTACCAAAGCTGAAGGAGCAAACAGGAAGAAAAAGTGTTACCAAAATCCTAGGAGAGATAAAGCCATGTAGGAGGAACTGTCAGGCATGAACTGTAGTTATACTACCACCTCCAGAGATACTTCACTAAGGCATGGAAGAGGCAAGGAAGAAAATCTGGCCTCTCTCTCCTCCTACTGTCTACTCTCTTCCCAGTGCCTCCCATGGCTGAATTCTACAAGAAGCTACTGGCAAGGAAACACAGGAAATACAGATCACAGGAGTCAGCCTCTTGGAGGAACAAAGAGTAAAGCAATAAAGGGTGTATGGATTTCACAAACTATACATAACCAGCACACTTGTCTAAGATAGGGTTGCCAGGTTTAGCAAAGAAAAATACAGGAAGCTCCGTTATTATAAATATGAATTTCAAATCAAAAAAAGCCAAGAAATTTTTTGTGTATGTCCCATGCAATGGGGCATACTTATAATTAGAAAAAAATTATTGTTTATCTGAAATTCAAATTTAACTGAGTGTCCTATTTTTTTCTGGCAACTTAGTCTAGTCCAGTGAATAAGAAAACCTTATTTTGAATCCAAGCCTAAGATATAACTGTAATAGAGTCTTCTGTCTAGTAAGCCACAATTTTCTTTCTGTTTTCCATTCTTACCTTACACAACTCTATCTCCCTCACCAGACTGGAAGTGCCTGGAGGAAAATGATCATGTCTTATTCATCTGTATATTATTTTTTATCTCTCCAAACTCCACTCCTAGAATTTTGCCTTGTCTTGTACATAGTAACTGCACAGTATCATGTTGAGCCCTTTATGAATACTTCATTGCATCTGATTTTTCATTGCATGTTCCTATAAGGTCCAACTTCGCTAGAGTCACAGATTGACTTAGATGAAAGCCAGATGTCAGGCCAATTGTTATAAGTGTTCAGACTCCATTTTCTGCCTTTTCTTTTCATTTTTTCCTCTTAGAATTCCATAGTGAGCATATAATATAACTAACTACTCAGGCATCTTGCTTCTCAGGTCTTACGAGGTTTACATGAATAAGTGACTGAGCATCAGGTCAACACAGACTACACTAAAAAACAAAAACAAACAAAAGAGCCCCACAAACTTTTAAAATGTATTTTGATCTTCATTAAAACTTTAAGGAGGAAAAACACCTGCTCTACTATAACAGACTGAAAAAGGCTTCCAAATCTCTGTGAAATAAGACCACATTCCTGAGAATAAAAGCTAATTTTCTCGCTGATTTTTAAAAATTCATGTTCTTTAATTCTGGAGCAAGTTATCAATAAATCTGTTCTTTTTGGGATGATTTGAAGGACTTCAGTATTTATTATTAATGAGCTTTTGCTATTTACATGTGTGTGAGAATGTGTGTATACACAAAATTTAATGCACAATAATTTTAAGTAGGTAAATGGTTGTCAACTCTTTTATTTTACCTCTTTACAAAAATTAAAAATCCTTTCTAATAGGATGAGTTTTGCAATAATGTTAAAAAATCAACAAACCTCAAATCTGAAAAATAAGAACACTGTTGCCTTTAGGATTCGTAAAATTATGTATGTAGGCACTTAATTTCTATCTATATTGAGAGAATAAATATTTTTTATGGGGCTAAAATGAACACTGTGCACAACTCAGGCCATGATATGCTAGTTCAATGATCCCAGAAAAAATGATTCTGTGATCTATGTTCTTTAAAATATAAACAGATTTATCTAAGTAATATGTGATAAGTGAGGCTTCTCAGACCATTAATCAGTGTCTCTCAGTGATAAAAGGCCTTGAGTTTAGACTCTATTATCACAAGGGTTTCTACATGACCTTTTCCAGTCATACAAGTACCTAACATTTTTTAGCATAGATTATGCACTGAGTGCTTTATATCCATTATTCAGTTTACTCTTCAAGCAACCCTATGAGGTAGGTATTATATAATTACTACCATTTTACAGATGAGTACACTGAGACTTACAGAGTTTATGTAACTTGCCTAAGATCACACAGCTAGTAAGTGTTAGAGGCAAGAATCAAATCTAGGTCTATCAAATGATTAAGCAAGAGTTCTTAACATTTACACCTCTGATTTCCTAGTCTCTGTGACCTTACAACCCAGCAGTAAAAAAAATTTTTATTGTTATACATATGTCCTACTAGAATAATATTTTATGAACATACTATATACATTATAAAACATGCACAAATTGAAATTTTAAGAGAATAAAGAATACCAGCACAGTGGCTCATACCTGTAATCCTAGCACTTTGGGAGGCTGAGGCAGGAGGAACCCTTGAGGCCAGGAGTTTAAGACCAGCCTGGGCACCATAGCAAGACTTTATCTCTACAAAAAAAAAAAAAAAAAAAAAAAGACTAGCTGGGTGTGGTGGCACATACCTATAGTCCCAGCTACTAGAGAGGCTCAGGCTGGAGGATTGCTTGAGCCCAGGAGTTCAAGGTTACAGTGAGCTATGATTGAGCCACTGCACTCCAGCCTGGGTAGCAGAGCAAGACCCTGTCTCTAAAAAATAAATAAATATATAAGTAAATAAATAAACAAAAGAGGATAAAAAAACATAAATAGAAATAGGAACACCAATAGTTTTTTCACAAACCCCATGGACCATCTTACATATATCCTGGGTGCTGAATGTACGTTGTAGAGAATGGTGCTCTAAATTAGATTCTTTAAAGATTGTTTGATTTTTTAATGAAAATATTATTCATAGCTTTTGCCAAATCTAGATATACCATGTTTGAACTCATGATTTCTCAGGCAAGGATATTCCAACCTGATTTAGCAGGAATAGGGAAACATAATACAGAGTGAGAATAACAGCTAGAAGAGATGGCTACAGAAAACAGGGGGAGAATAGAGATGGAAAAACACATATAGGGATTCCAACATTAAGCATTCCGTATTTTTGCAGAAAGTTAGGCTAACACATTAAAACTTAACAGCTTAGAGTCCTTTCTATAATAGAAACAAACAGTAGTTATGAATATATACATTATTTATATAACATATAAATAAATAATAAATATTATATATATAATTATATGAAAAATAGAAAGCAAACCACGTCACGGCCAAAAATAGCCATTGCTTAAAATTGAAAATATGGTTAGAAATAACACAGGCATGTGTGCTATAATACCACAGGCATGTGATACCAACAAATATCAACCAATATGGAATTTATAATTATCTCTAGATTAATTATATATTACTTAAAAGTGAATCAAGTGAAAGCAAATAATTAAACATAGAATATCTATTGAGATTGTTTCATAAACATCTGCCTGGATTTTTTTGTCATTTATGTGGTCTGCTTTTCATAAGATGACATAAATAAAACCTATGTCTCTGATGAATGAAGACTCATACAATTATTACATGTATCTGAACAAATGTTTTTGGCTTCTTCCTTTACTAACGTTATTTTCCTATTCTTTGACTTGCAATTGCTTGGTCCTTTTTGGATTGTTTATGTTCCAGGAATGGTGTGGGAAGAGGTGGAGGAGGAAATGGCACCTCTAACACCTCAGGATCTTGAAATTCTCTTTAGTTTTCTATTGAGATTTTCCTTTTTAGTTATCTTTTAAACTCTACAATTTAAGGTTTCTTTTCAATTTGAAAACAGAAAGTTTAGAACAAAGGATTTGACATCTCTCTGTAGGAGAGATAAGTTCTTATAAAACATTACATTTTGCATCTATAAGAGCAGACTTTTTTGAGAATTTGCTAAGAAATTTGTAAGAAATACCAGCTATTATATTCATCTATCCCATTAACTAAAATCTTAGCTTCAGTGTCTAAACCCAGGTATTTCATGACAAAGAATAAGATATGGATTATCTTTTCTTCAAGTCCAAGCCTGATATTACCTGTTCTTATTTTATGTCTTTTTTTTTTAATAAATAAAAATGTTTTTTTAAAGCACCGTCTTTGAGGTCCTAAGAGATGCAACTTACTAATTTTGCTCTAAATTTGTGAAGACTCTATTGATATGAAGTGCCCTTTTTTTGGCATTCTTTGAAAGAAACTAGTCTTTCGAAAAAGTAATTGTTGTCGTTGCTTTATTCCTTTAGTTTAACGTTATCTCTTGCACTAAACAAACAGGCCATTCATTGTCCATGCCGGAATGTAACAGTGAGCATTATTTTGATCATGAAAAATGGGCATTGAAAACCACCTTGATTTCATAAAGCTCCAACTTAATTGCACCCATTGCAAGAATTCCAGGCAAACCCGCCTTGTGCAAAGCTGTATTTGGAGTGAGCATATGTACCAGATATATTGCTTCTGCTTTTTCAAAGATTATAATAACTACATGACAAGTTATATTTTTTTAATGCCTAAATTACTCCTGGGAAGAAAACTCTGTGCTGAAGAAACTAATTCCTTTAATTCTTCATATCAATGATGTATGACCTATTAAATTACTGTTAATTGATATACATATAGCATATAGCATGGTTTTATTTTTTTGAGGTTTGTAATGTGTTCCTTCATACCTCTTGACATTCGTATAACATTAAACTAGCAACACAAACACCAACATATGTCATTTACATCATGAGTGAATTAAATACATAATTTATCTTATTATTCATAGTAAATATAATGTTACATGTCTTATTTACTCATTTTTATTTATACTCTACTCTTTCCACAAAGGATTTAAATGGTTATGTAAAAATTTTAGTATCTACAATATAAAAACTGAGAGCCAACAGTTTTATATTGTGGTGGATACTAACTAACCTTAGTTAATGGTGGCAGATATGAACAGTGGTAGATACTAAGTAAAGCTATGTTTTGCCATGGTTATTGTATTTTAAAGTTCTACTACATTGCTTTAAAAAAGCAATCTGGATGTACTAAAGAACAGAATGCTGACAGGTAATTTAAACAACAATATAAATTAGGTTAATAAATGCATGATGAAGATGTGGTTTAGCATGATTTAGTTGCAGGAAATATTTGTTAAGTTGACACATTGTTGACACTTAGATGGTTAATTTTAATAGCAGCTAGAAATATTAATTATGTAAAAGAGCAGTCATGGGGCCAACTGGAGGCTTCATGGAAGATTTAACTCTTTCCATTCCATGCATAATTTCCATCAGCCCCCAAATCCCCAAAGGAACATACTATATTAGTAAAAACATTTTCTTATGTAAACTTTGCCACAGTACCTTCTTTCAATCAAATTGCCTACCCAAGCTCTTTCTATATAGAAATTTTGGAGCCATCCCTAACAATCTGCAAAAATCATAAATTCAAATATGTTAGGCTCAATTCAAAACTGTTTGCTCTCTGTTTTCAAAGAGTAACTAAAAGAAGGAAAGCACTTTGAAGTTAAAGGAAAATTAAAATTCTAGTAATTTAATTGTAGTGAGAATGGAGAATGCTTATTAAAATAATTTGCTATAGACCAATATAAAGTCTAAGTGGGGAGAGACATGAACTTAATGTAGATCCAAAATCATCATTGAAATAGGTCTAATATTATGTTATTGGCTTTTTTTAGACAAATTTAAAGTATAATTCACATTCCATGCCATTACTCCATTTTAAGTGAACAATTAAATGCTTATTAGTAAATTTACCAAGTTGTACAGCTATTCACATAAATCAGTTTTAGAAGATTTCCTTCCTCCTATTAAGACCCCTAATT
>CAUYRT010091314.1:0-74372 GCA_963574885.1 Lepilemur ruficaudatus | reverse complement strand
GTTGCCCGGGCTGTAGAGTGCCGTGGCATCAGCCTAGCTCACAGCAACCTCAAACTCCTGGGCTCAGGCGATCCTTCTGCCTCAGCCTCCCGAGTAGCTGGGACTACAGGCATGCGCCACCATGCCCGGCTAATTTTTTTTACATATATTTTTAGTTGTCCAATTACTTTCTTTCTATTTATAAGTAGAGACGGGGTCTCGCTCTTGCTCAGGCTGTCTTGAACTCCTGACCTTGAGCTATCTACCTGCCTTGGCCTCCCAGAGTGCTAGGATTACAGGCGTGAGCCACCACGCCTGGCCAAGACATAATTCTTAAGACAACACTTACCATAAGGAAAATATACTACTTATGCTTATTAATTCATCACTTATTGTACTTTAAAACAAAATTTTAAAGTATCCTTTGGAAATCTTTCAATAAAATGAAAATGCTATTCCATTTCTATGTGGATGGATAAATTAGTAGTACACAAAACACCAGATATTAATGTTGAGCATACCTGGCTATCAAATTAGATGGAATGGTCTGGCTAATGTTAATGTTGAAGAAAAATTCAACTAAAGACCAATAAGCTAATTACATAGCTGTTGCAAATAGACTCAAAGTGTTCCCTTTCTGGGAAGGATAATCTTCATGATTTAGATATAAAGTCAATCCTTGAATGTAAAATACTTGAGTTAAAAGAGCCCTTAGGTATAAATAGACTAAGACATTAGCAGTACACACTCTTCCTCAGTCACTGCTACTGCTGCAGGAGCCCATGCCACAGAAACCTTATCTTCCCCGATATTAGAAATGCTCCTGCCCACCACTGCAGGGACCAGTAGAAAGCAGGGGTGTCCTAGATTTCTGGCTGGATAGATAGCATGAATGGTATAGGAAGAGATCAAGTCCCAGTCTTAAGTTTCAATTTGGAACACATTTTCCAATAGACTGGTAGTAAAATTCTACAGGAGCTATAATATATATCAAATAAGTTGTTTTTTTGTTTTAACTGGCATAAAAACCTCACTGTCATAATTTGAAAGATCCTTGTACCCTTAAACACATCAGGCAGGTTTTGAGTTTGGAGGGCAAAGAGTCCCTATAGCTCATCTAGCTCATAAGCAAACACTACTAGCAGAAAAGCAACACAGCTTCTGAAAGAGAAATACACCACAGGAATCTATTCGGGTTTGCTGAAGACTAAATTTGAAGACAAGGGCAAGTGTACAGCATTTTGGAGTATGAATTTATTTGAACTTTCAACACCTTTTGACAAAATGCCACATCAAAAATGTTTAGCTATGGGTAGAAAGTAACCCTGCTGCGAGATACGGTATTTCCTATATTCCCTATAAGAAAGGAATGAATGAGGATTTTCTGCAAGAACTGGAATAGGTAGTTGAGTGGGGTTGGGAAGGTTTGGGAGGGAAACAACTAACACAGCTATTATTATAGTGAATATGGACACACAATAGATTGTGATAATGATTTGAACATTATTTGATTTTATCTATGTAATCCCAGTGGTCATTTGCTCAGAGGGGAGTAAAAAGCTTCAAGGTCATAGATATAATAATCCTCAGCCTAAAAATGTTAACTTGATAATTTATTGGTATCTACAGTACTTATCAAACATGAGATTATCTGGTGGTTTTAAAGATATGTCTACAGATACTTCAAACTTCTCCCTTTAAGAAGTGGATCCTGTTCCCTTTCCTTTGGGTATGGACTATACTTGGTGACTTGCTTCTAACCAATAAGATGACAGTGGTGGTGTGTGGCTTTGGAGACGAGGTTATAAAAAGGCCCTGTGATTTTTCTCTTGGTTGCTTTGTCTCAGATCATTTGCTCTGAAGGAAGCCAGCTGTCATATTCTAAAGAGAGGGCCAAATCACAAGGAATAGAAGCCTCTAGTTAATAGCCATGTAAATAAGCCTTCTTGAAAGTAGATCCTTTAGTCCCAGTCACACCTTCAGATGACTGCAGTCCCAGCTGACATCCTGATTGTAACATCAGTAGAGACCCTGAGCCAGAGCCACCCAGCTAAACTGCTTCTGGTTTCCAGAACTACAAAAATGGAGAGATTACATTTGCAAGTAATTTGTATCACAAAATCTCATTTATCCCTAATTCTACTATTAGAAGAACTTGTCCTGGGCATGTTTTCTATGAGAGCTTCCAAATGTTTTACGAAATACGTTAACTGAAGTTTTGGATACCCTTTGAAACTACTTCATTTTCTTTCTTTTTTTTTTTTTTTTTTTTTTTTGAGACAGAGTCTCAACTCTGTTGCCCAGGCTAGAGTGCCATGGCATAGGCCTAGCTCACAGGAACCTCAAATTCCTGGGCTCAAGTTATCCTTCTGCCTCAGCCTCCTGAGTAGCTGGGACTACAGGCATGTGCCACCATGCCTGGCTAATTTTTTCTATATATTTTTAGTTGGCCAATTAATTTCTCTCTATTTTTTAGTAGAGACAGGGTCTCACTCTTGCTCAGGCTGGTTTCGAACTCCTGACCTTGAGCGATCCACCCGCCTCGGCCTCCCAGAGTGTTAGGATTACAGACATGAGCCACCGCGCCTGGCCTTGCAACTGAGTTTTGAGTAACAGAATTTGAGCAGGAAATCAATGCAGAGGTAGAAAAAGTTGCCACGATAGAGGGGGCTGAACGCAAGGCAAAAACTCTTGTGTCAAGAGACATTAAGAAAAACATTACAGCACGAAACACAAGGCACTGAAATAACTCCTCAGTAGGGTGGTGTTTTGCTCTTGGTTGAGGTGGTCAAATCATAAGACAGCAGCTGAAGGCAGCTTCTCAGGCCTTCAATTGTGATTTAAAAGAATATTTGTAGGAAAAATTTCCCCCCAAATATAAAAAGACATTAAAATAACTTTTTCATATAAGAAATTTAATTAAACAATGTATGTTATTTTTAGGCCCAGACCATATGATAAATCCCATAGTTAATATTTTAAAATCCTGTTATCGAGGACATTGAGAAATGCAACATCAATTCTTGGTCAGGTTGGCCATCTGCTTTTTAGATGTGAGAGAGTCCCAGTGGCCATTCCTTTAACACTTAGATTCCGATTGGCAAAGTGTTATTCTTTAATTGAAGATTGAAAGAAGCAGCTCTGAACTAGCATGGTAGACAGGTGGGTGAATTAGCATTTACTGCACAATAGCAGGATATTTTAGAGGTAGGTACAAGGCAATTGAGAACAAAGAGCAGGAATATTTACATCAGAATGAGGGTTTTGGAAGGATTCCTGGGGCATAAGGCTTGGACTGACATTGGAGAATAAATAAGAGTTAGCTAGAGACGGAGGGGGTGAGGGCATCCCAGGCATTACAAATGCAGAAGCAATGGAAGCATCAAGCAGCTCAAGACAGTGGCAATAAATGGTACATGTGGAAGAGGTGAGAGATGATGGGAGGAAGTTAGGCAGAGGGACATTGTGTGTTAAGCTTCATAATTTGAACTCTGAATTGAAATGTATGGGGTGGCATTGAAAGATTTTAAAACAAGATATTGACCATTCATTTAAATCTTGTAAGATATATATGTATATATATGTATATACACACACACATATGTATATATTTAAGCCACACTTGAGGTTAGTCCTAATTGCACAGCAAATAAGGAAGTGAATAATTGCTGTGATCTGTAGGGTGTTATAGGGAAAGCCTTGACTATGAGTCTCTGATCAACAGGGTTTCCAAGGAGTGACTGGGTCATTGTTCTCGTGGGGCTTCACCAAACGCCTTGAGCAGAAAGACAGCACTTTGAGAGAAGGAGGCTTTGTACTGGAGGGTGATTACTGATTCAAATTCATGTATGTTGAGTCCCAGCTGGGGTCTTGACATTGATCTTCTGTACTCCTGGATCTAAAATAAATTCAGAAATAAAGTTCTTTGGAATGAAAGCAAAAATAAGGGTGTGAAAGAAAGGCGAAATACAGAAAAGAATTAGCCTCACTTTAGTGATGAATTCCCAGCAGGGTATTCTTTTAAGTAGCATGTATTCTGTTCTATTCCATTAATTTTAAAAGGAGGACCACTAGAAATGACTTATCTGAGTAACCCAGAAGATTCACATCAGCTAGTCAACTAATGGGACCCAGGTCACCTTTTCCATGAATGATGCATGAGTAGAAGATAAATACAAAGAGCTTTGCTAAGTCGGCTGATGTTTAGTGTCTATGAAATTGAGGAGTTTCTGTCAAATGAATAAAGATTCTTCCAATATAGTGATTTCCTGTGTTTCGGAGATAAACTAATGTATGCTTTTGCTAGCAGTTTATTTTTCTGCTTTGACAAAGAAGAAAAAAAATTAAAGAAAAAGAAAGATTGGTAGGTACACATATTAGAAAGATGGGGGATTTATAGAACTGCACTATTTTACTGTTTGTGAATGACCCTTTTTTAATGGAAAAGAGACCTGTGACCTTATTTGCATTTCAAATATTCCTGGAGTGGAATGGTGAAGATCAATGAATTGATTGTCAGAGAAACAGCATGAGTGACAAATTTCTTAGTAAAGGAAAAAGAAATATAAAAAAGAAGGATGGTGAGGTCTTCCAGATTTAGGAGTAGTGGAAGAAAAAGGTCTCAGTGCTAGTTTGGATCTCATTTTTCCAAAATTCAGATAATCTCTGAGAATAAAAGAAAAATACTGACCTGAATGTGTGGTTAAATATTTTCTCAGTGCATAATTATGTGACACTTTAATATGTCCCAACATGTATTTTGTCCTAACATTTCCCCTTCTCTGGAGATATTTTGAGAGGCAATGCAGTGTAATATAAAATGGCTTATATTTGAAAACAGAAAGTTACCCTTCCGGAAACCCAGGCCTCAACCACTTAAGGCCAGCAGGTGGGTTTCTTTTCAGAATGGTTAATAGTAGAAATATTTATTATATTCAGAGAATATCCTACTCCATTGAGAGGGTTGTATACTAGTCCTATGTCTCCGAGATAACCTCTTCAGCACATAATTGTTGCAAACATGAATATTGTACACATATCAATATTTAGCAATGGGTTAGGACATATTGAATAGCATCACATGTGGGATACTAGTTGTCCCATCCATGTGGAGCTGCAGCAAGGCCAATCAAGCTCCTTTTAGGGCCCTTCTTCAATTCAAGGTGAAGATCTGGTCTGTGCACCTTCCCTTCAGCTCCCAGTTCCCGAAATCTCATTGAGATAAGGATCTACCCTGATTTATGGGCACGTCTACTTGTTTGGCAAGTTAGACAGGTACTTGGCAAGAATGAGAATGGGAGATTGTTGACCTAGAGGTCTGGGGACTGAGTATCTGGCTAGAAATCTCAGAATGAGCCCAGAGTTAGAGAATTTGGGTATCCTATGTGGATACTTACTGCGGTGACTTGAATTGTGTCCCTCTCCCAAAAGTCTTAACCTCTGGTATTTGTGAATGTGACCTTCTTTGAATGCAGGGTCTTTGCAGATGTAATTAAGGATGTTGAGATGAGGTCATCTGGATTTGGGACAGACTCTAAATCTAATGATTTGTGTTCTTATAAGAGACAAGAGAAGGAGTTTTGAGACACAGACACACACAGGGAAAAGGCTGTGTGAAGACAGAGGCAGAGATTGGGGTTATGCTGCCATAAGCCAAGGATCGCCTGGCACCACTGGAAGCTAAAGGAGTCAAGGAAGGATATATCCCTAGAACTTCTGGAGAGAGCATGGCCTTGCCAACACCATGATTTCAGACTTCCCCTCCAGAGAAGTCCTCCACATTCTCTAAAACTAAGAGAATGCATTTCTATTGTTTTGAGCTATCAAGTTTATGGTAATTTCCTATAGCAGCCATGGAAAACCAATATTCTGATGAAAACGCTCCAACTCTGGAGACTCCAATTACCGCTTTATGCCACTGAGTGAAAAGGCCAAAATGGGGCTGTGGTGCTGCAGTGTTGGCTGGTCCAACTCTGAAAAGGAACTAGAACCACTGCTGCAGAGTGAGAGGGAGGAGGATGGATGCCCAGTGGTAGAAGTTGGAGGAAGACTCAATTATCCTACACAAGTAGGACTGCCAACAACTCAGATCCCTCAGGAGTGAAATTCTTGGTCACTAATTGAATTGAGGTTCCGGCTGAAGGCAAAGGGACCTTAGAATAGGTATGAGATTCATAAATATCACCTATTGACTCATGACCAGCTAGAGTGATTTTGGCTGGATTAAACACAGTTTTATACTTTGACTAATTTTCTCCCTCTCTACTTCTTCCTTCTTTTCACTTTTCCTCACTGTTTTTATAAGGTGAATTGGGAGTTAGCTTACCACTTTGGTTTAGAGGCCACAGACTATCAGGAGAAGAGTATGACAGAACTAGTGTACGAATGGACACTCAGAGATCTTACACTCAGAACTGTGTGCGGGACTTGAGGAGACCTTGGGTCCCTGGGTGCCTCCCTCCTCCATTTTGGGGATAAGGTGGACACTTTATTGATTATGTGAGGGGTAGTTACATTGTGTTAAGCAGCAATATTTTTAAAAATCAGATGCATGGAGAGAAGGATATATGTTGATGTTGAACAGCTAAATCCAACTACTTGGTATCTACCCAAAGGAAAAAAAGACATTCTATAAAAAAAGACATCTGTAACCGAATACAGCAGCACAATTCACAATTGTAAAGATGTGGAAATAACCCAGGTGCCCATCAATACATGAGTGGATTAACAAAATGTGGTGTATGTATACCATGGAGCACTACTCAGCCATAAAAAAATGATGAATTACCTATTGTATTATCCTGGACGGAGCTGGAGCCCATTCTTCTAAGTGTAGTATCACAAGAATGGGAAAACAAGCACCACATGTACTCACCATTAAATTGGTACTAACTGATCAACACTAATGTGCACATATGGAAGAAACATTCATTGGGTGTCAGACAGGTGGGAGGGGGAGGAGGGTATGGCTAAATCCACACCTAATGGATGCAGTGCGCACTGTCTGGGAGATGGGAGATGATGCAAAGGCAATTTATGTAACCAGTTGTTTGTACCCGGGAATGTTCTGAAGTTTTAAAAAAGCCCATAGTTTAGTCAGATTTTCTTAGTTGTTTTTTTTTTAATTTTGTATTTTTTATTATTATGGGTATATCATAATTGTATATATTTATACAATACATGTGATGTTTTGATACAGGCACAAAATGTGTAAATAATCAAGTCAGGGTAATTGGAGTATCCATTACCTCAAGCATTTATTATTTCTGTGCATTAGGGACCTTCCAAATATATGTTAAATATAGGGATGGGTTCAGATGCTGGGAATCAAAATATAAAATTAAAAAAGAATACAAAATAAACATGTCAATAATAGTTTTCAATAAATTATTGAATCAGATTTATATCAGAGAGCTAAAATAAGGACTCTCAGAAAAGCAGTTCTTATTAACAGATAACATTAACAGTAGCTAACTATTCATATTTAATTTAAATATAAACTGCATTTAACAGAAGCAGTTATGTTATTGTGGAAAGAAAATGAACCAGGAGTCCATAGATATTGAATTCATAGACAAATCCCTTGCCACCCTTAAGGCTTTACTTCCATATCTATAAAACAAGACCTATACAAAGTTGTGAAATTCAAAGCCTTGGGAAGGTCAACGACCAGGGTTGACCAGGCTCCAGGGATTTTCTTAGTTTTTTTTTTTTTTTTTTAACATAATGTCTTTTTGCTGCTCTCGAACACCAGCCAGGATACCACATTACGTTTAGTTGTGTCTCCTTAGACTCCTTTTGGCTGTGGCAGTTTCTCAGGCTTTCCTTCTATCTGATGACCTTGACAGTTTTGAGGAGTCCTGGTCAGGTGTTTTCTAGGATGTTTCCTACTGGAATTTGCCTGTTGTGTTTCTTAAGATTAAAGTGAGGTTATAGGTTTTGGAGAGGAGACCACAGAGATAAAGGAGACCACAGATGCTACTTTCGTCACATCGTATCGAGGGTACATACTATCAATGGATTGCTTTATAAGTCACTTGTTTTTTGAAATTTTTTTTTTTTTTAATGCAGCTCCATGCAACAACTGGACCCAAGAGACCACAGGATTTATTCTGGTTACAATGAACATAGTAGAAACACCTGCCCATTTAGAAAAATGAGCATTATAGAAATATTACATATTGCTCTTAATGAAGACTGTCACACTATAAAAACTGCTATTGAGCTTTTGTAGTAATACATCTCCTAGCCTAGCCCACAAGCTCTCTCTCCTTCCCTGGGCTCTGTTAGAGTTTGGACAATGCTTTAGTTTACGTAAAGTTTTCATTCCAATAATAAATTTGTGATGTAAATACACTATGTATTATTGTCCTGGTTTTATAGGAAATAGAGGGTCAAGGAGTTTAAATAACTTGCCCAAGATGACAGAACAGGTAAAGGATGAAGACAGGACTCTAAACAAGGCCTGCTGTCTGCAAGTTATTATCGCAGTGTATTAGTTTGCTAGGGCTGCATAACAAAGTATTGCACGGTACAAACTGAGTGGCTTAAACAACAGAAGGTTATTGTCTCACAGATCTGGAAGCCAGAAGTCCAAGATCAAGGTGTCTGCAAGGCCATGCTCCCCATGAAGGCACTAGGGAAAGATCTGTTCCAGGCTTCTCTCCGAGCTTTTGGAAGCTGCTTGGTTTCTGGCAGCATTGTTCTAATCTTCACATGTGTTCCCTCCGAGTGTGTGTCTATTTCTTGTGTGCCTGATTTTTTTTTTTTTTTTAAGAGACAGGGTCTCATTCTGTTGCCCAGGCTGAAGTGCAGTGGCACGATCATAGATCACTGCACTGTGTTCCTGCCTCTCTGAATGTCCTTCATTTCTTTTATTAGTACCCTGCTGTTGGGTTTCTATTAGAGGTCTAGCATAGAGTTTGGAGACATCCCTAATTTCAGGATCTCAAGATTGTATCTCTTGTGAGTGAAGGGAGTTTCTTCTCTGCGTACGGCATTCTGCAAAGTTGCAGATGTTCCAAACAGCCCTGCTGACCGACTTCCTTTTAAAATGCCAGAGCCATTAACTACAACACATTTGTTCTGCTGGAGAAGGGTGGGTTGTAGTCAGCAGGAGTAAAAGCCATGCCACTTATTGGTCTAAAAAGGTGTTTAGCAGCTACAAATAACCTCTTGGATTCATGGAATCAACAGTCTTTAGGTCTCCAGATGTAAAGGGGCCATTTATTAGACACGCATTCATTTATTCAACCAGCTCTAGTGGCGGTTTGGGTTGAGCTAATTCTGATTTGAGGCCACTGTCCTTCCTCTTAAGCTTTTCTTCAATAATTATTCTGTTATTGACACATCACTGACCCAGGCATGACTAATGGCTTAGTATTACTGAGAGATGTAGCTAAAGGTCAGCTGGGAGGGAACGTGAGGGGAGTCATGCTGACATTTCCACCGTGCACTGGTGGAGCAAATGGAGATTTTAAGGGGGCAGACCCCACTCAGTCTTTACAGCAGACGTGAGTGCCATTACAGTGCTGCGTAATCAAATTTCTCCCTTTTCTGAAATCTTTGTTCTGCTTATTAATTAAGTGAAACGACACAACAGGGTGAGTGCTGGAGGTCTGTGGCACACTTAGGTGCATTGTTAGGACGGCGGCGCGGGCTTGATTACAGTCAGTGCGCACAGTAGCAGGTTACTTATTGGGTAATAACACAGACCCAGGAGTGTCTTTGCAAGAGTTGAGAGAGGAATTTTCAGATAAAGAAGAAAAAATGTTTTTAATGAAATTTAGAAAATGGGGTCAAGAGTGTAATTGATGGACTAAATCTTGCCCTCCAGCATCTGCAAGGATAGAAAAAAGCCAGGGAGGGGGAAAGATTTCAAAGCTCCAGGATATTTTTCATTGGTGACATCTCCCCTTTTCATGTCCGTTTTTAACCCTACATCAGTGGATTGCCTATTTTTTAGGCAAGGTTTACTATCATCTCCTCAAGATGCCTTTTTTTTTAATATTGGAAGGCTTGGCCGTCAAAGACTGGCTGGTTGCATTTTACTGTTGTCAGTTTTTGTATGTGTAGAATGGGTGGGTGAGTCTTTGATGCAGTATTGCCTCGCGGAGAATGCAGGAGAGGCACTGGGTACAAAATTCGTTGTGTTCTGTGCTTGAAGACTTGCAGGAAAACATTAATCAGGGATCATAGATAAGTGTCATGTCCATTAAAACAATGCAACAAATGTCTCCTGATGAAACCGAAAAGGTCCATGGACTCTGTTTGGTCGCTGAGGGGGTCATGGAGAGATGTGTTGCTTAGAGCCTCCTTTAGGACTTAGGTCTCACTCCCCCAGCCACTGGGGGCTGCAGACAGACAGCTTGCAGCTGTCAGCCCTTTCCAGCATTGTCTCAGATGAGGAGAGTGGCCTGCACAAGGTCCTAGGCAGCTGCATCCAATAACTGGCTGATGAAGAGGTGCAGAGGCCTGGCTCTCTCACCCCATTTGCGACAGCATTGGGAGGTCAGTCTGTCTTTAGAACTCCCAGAGGGTCGGCTGAGAGATGTCCTTTGAAACAGCACTGCAGCCCAGCTTCTCCCTCTGCCCAATTTTCCTCCCTTCCTTTCCCTGCCCCAAGGGCTGAATCCCAAGAGCACTTGCTAAAAATGCCCCACACACCAATCTCTGTCTCAGAGTCGGCTTCCCAGGGAATCTAAGCTGCAACATTCACAAAATCATAGGTATCGTGTACTATGCCCCAAATACAGAAGAGATTTGGGGACTGACTGGATAGGTGACAAAGGCAGTGTGCTACTCATTGATTGATGGCAGAGCTCTTGTTTGTGACTAGAAGAACTGTTAAGTGGAATTTGCAGGCTGCAATACAGCTTCCCCCTGCCCCATCCTGGCCCCCTGCTTTAATCTGGTATCTAATGGCCACAGCCCCCTTGGAGCAAAATTCTTTTCAATCCTCTTCCCTTTAAGGCCGAAACATGCTGTACCTGGTTTACTGGAAACATGACTATATTGTACAGCAGATGTTAATGAAGAATGGGCACATGAGGTTAATAGCACTTTCTGATTGGCTAGTGCATGTTGAAGAGAACATTGAAGCTATTAAAATCTGCAATTGGGAAACAGAGCCTATGATGCCATCTACATATTTTTTGTGACCCTTGTTTAAAGAGTTTCATTCAGTTCTCTAGACGTGAAGGGATCAATTCCGACAGTGCTGTCTGTGTAGTTTTTTCCTTTCCCCGCTTTTCCAGGGCAGACGACACAATGCAGACCTTCTCTGCGCCCCAGATCTGTGTTTATTCTCTCCTGCCATTTGCTTGGTTCTATTGTTAAGGGAAAAGAATATGGGAGAAGAAAAGTTATGCTCCTCAGAGGCTTTTCTAATTAACTGTTTGAAAGAGACTTTTAAAAAAGGCCTAAGTGTGAGATTATTTGTATGCCTAATTTCTGTTTTTACGTTACACTTACTTTTAAGTGTAATTTACCAAGGCTTAACACTTGTATTCTTTCAAGGGCATTACAACAAGCACTACACATTCATTACAGCCCTTTAAATGGCTGTGTTTTATTTCCATATGCTTTTAAATGGTTATTGAGTGGATTTGGTGCTCTTCCTGTAGTGAAAGTGCATTTTTTTATTGTGCATAAATGGTAAATAATTGATACCTGCCATATGCCTCTCTCTCCCTTTCCGAGCTCCCCTTTCTCTTTTCCTCTTCCTTCTCTTCCCTTCTCTGTTCCTATTGGTTTCTGCTCTTGTCATGCTCTCCATCCTTGGCTCTCCTCTCTCTGCAGGTTTCCACTGCTTTCAAGACCATTTTCCTAGCCTCTCAACATGCTCATTTGAGAGGCGGTTTGTACATGGGTTCTGGAGACCACTGCATTACCCAGTGGGGGTGAGGAAGGAGTGTACATACAGCCTCTTATTAGGTGATGCTTGCATCAGGAATTTTAAATAAGAGAATGGTTTCAGAGAATGGTTCTTAAAAATTATTTTTTTTCTTTAGAGTGCTGAATTGAAATTGGACTAATTCTTGTTTGTTGCCTCTGTTTCTCTGACCAAGTGACAACCTCAGGAAGCTGAAAATTAAGGAAGATGTGGCCAAGTGTCTGAGACCACTCGTAGCAGGCAAAGCTTCTCAAGCTGAACAGTTGTAAAGGATCTCTCATTAGGGAAATGAGAAGATAAATCATGCAAGAGGAAATTTAAAGAATGTTCAGTCTTTGATAAACTTGTTTTCAGGAAATTCCTACTATATCAAGGGCACAGAACTATAGAAATTTTAGATTTCTTTGCTTTTAAACCTCAAGAAGGCAAAAAATTAAAAGCCAATTATAGATGTTACAACCCACTGCCACTAGAATAGTTTTCCTTTTTGAGATAAGAAGGAACTGAAAATTTACATGGAAACACAAGGGACCCAGAATAACCAAAACAATTCTGAAAAAGAAGAACAAAGTTAGAGGAGTCACACTTTCCAACTTCAAAACTTACTCTAAAGTAACACTGATCAAGTCAGTATGGTAGTGGGACAAGGACAGACATAGTGATCAATGGAATAGAAATGAGAATCCAGAAATAAACTTACATATCTGTGGTAAATTGATTTTCAACAAAGGTAGAAAGATCTATTAACTGGAGAAAGAACAGTCTCTTCAACAGATGGTGCTGGTACAATTGGACAGCCACAGGCAAAAGAATGAAGTTGGATTCCTACCTTACACCATATACAAAAATTAACTCAAAATAGGTTGAAGACCTAAATGTAAGAGTTAAAACTATAAAACTCTTAGAAAAAAACATAGGAGTAAATATTTGTGACTTTAGATTTGGCAATGGATTCTTAGATACGACACCAAACGCACAAACAACAAAGGGGAGAAACAGATAAATTGGACTTGTACATTAAAAAGTTTTGCTTTTCAAAGGACATGAGGAAGTGAAAAGACTGACAGAATGGGAGGGAAAATTTCCAAATAATGCACCTAATAAGGGACTTACATCTAGAGTATACAAAGTATTCTTACAGTTCAATAATAGACAACCAGCCTTAAAAATGGGCAAAGGATTTTAATAGAAATCTCTCTCAAAAAGCTATACAGAAGTTCAACAAGCATAAGAAAAGATGATAAACGTTATTAGCCATTGAGGAAATGCAGATAAAAACGACAATAAGATAACACTTTACACCCACTATAATAAAAAAGGACAGACAATAATAAGTGTTGGCAAGGATGTGGAGAAATTGGAATCCTCATGCACTGCCAGTGGGAATGTAAAACTGTGCAGCTATTTGGGAAAACAGTTTAGTTGTTCCTTAAAAGGCTAAATATAGAGTTGCCATGTAACCTAATAATTCCACCCCTACGTATATACTCAAGAGAAATGAAAACATGTCTACTCAAGCAATTGTACATGAAATGTTCATAGCAGCATTATTCATAATAACTAAAAGGTAGAAACAAACCAAATGTCCATAACTGATGAATAAAATGTAGTATATCCATACATAGGAATATTATTTGGTCATAAAATGGAATGAAGTACTGGCACATACTATAGCATAAATAAACTTTGAAAATATTATGCTAGATGAAAGAAGTCAGTCACAAATGTCCACATATTGTATGATTCTATTTACAAAATTATTGCTAGATAAGAGAAAAAAGACCTAGTGTTCTATAGCACCATAGGATGATCATAGTTAACAATAATATGTAGTTTCAAATAGCTAGAAGAAGGATATTGAATGTTCCCAACACAAAGAAGTGATAAGTGTTTGAGATGATAGATATGCTAATTACCCTGATCTGATCACAGCACATTATATATATCACAACCCCATAAATATGTACAATTATGTCAATAAAAAAATAAATTAAAAAAAGAAATAGGATTGGCAGGTAGAGAGATAGGAGGTAGAGACAGAAAGCAAATTGGTGGTTGCCTAATGCTGGGGGAGGATGGGGAGATTGGGAAATGACAGCTAAAGGATACAGGGTTTCCTTCTGGGGTAATAAATGTTCTAAAATTGCTTATGGTGATGGTTACATAACTCTAGGAATATAATAAAAGCCATTGAATAGCATACTTTAAATGGTTGAATTGTGTGGTATGTGAATTATGTATCAATAAAGATGTTACCCCGCAAAACAATCTCCAATGATTAAAAAAAAAATTGGAACATTTTGAAGTCATGGAAGAAGACCCTTCTCCAAAAGCAAAGCTGCAACTTACTTGTATAATAACTTCTGAAGCTCGAGAGACACTTGATGCAAGTAAACAATGATTCTTGCTTTATGGATGCAACAATTTAGGCTCAGAGGGTTAAAGATTTGCCCGAAGTTATGCTGATAATTGGCAGTAGTGATGGGAACCTAGATTTTCATGTAAGCCTCTTAGTGCAGGGTCTGTACCATCTCTTCCCAGTATTTCCTTCTCAGAGGCAGCAGAACTATGAAGCAAAACTGCCTTTGATTGTTTTTCTATATTGTTGTAATGAACAGACCCAAGTCAACTTTTAACACACAATTCTCAAGGCCTTTTTGGTAGATAATAGCTTTTGAAGAAGTTTGAAGTGGATGAGCATTAGCTGTGTCCTCACAACCTGCCTACCAGTTTATAATGAAAGCAAATTTCAGACCAAATTCTGCCCCACACATGGGCATTCATTAAACAGTCATATAAGCAGGCACAAAACAGCTCGGACACTCTGCTCTGCAAATATAATGACATTCAACGCCTCTGTCTGTTTGCTTCTGCCCATCCCTACCTGCATGAAAAGTCCACTTCAGGTGAATATGGAGATATTCTACAAGCAGGATTCTGTTTCCACTACAGTTCCAGCAACGAGAAATCCTCCTAGCGACCATTCAATGATCAAGCCCTGGGCAACATTAAAAGGGATAGACTACAGGCCTAGCCAGATTTTGACACCCTGTTTAAGCAAGAGTGGGAAGAGGCTCTGAAATATTTCAGCCAATATATATATCTTGAACACATTTAATTTCCCCAACCAAGCCAGTTTCTAACATTTTTGAACCTCAGATTCCACTGCTAGAAAATGAGGTATTTTAGGAGTAGTGTAAATATATGCAAAATCCTGTGATATGGCAATGAAAAAGCCATTGGTTTGTTTAATAAATAGCCACTGTGAATGTTTCTAAAATTCACTATGCTAATTAGCAAAACCTTAGGTGCTGATTGAGATACAGAAAAGAGAAGTGTCTGTAGTAGCTCCTTCTAGAGCGGTCCATTATGATATAATGCTAACTGAGCACCCCAGAAGTATGGTTTTCTATTAAGGCAGCTGACTGCCCCTGGAGAGGAAGCCTAAGCTAACATATGCAGATTATCTCACAGACTAAGCTGAAATATTTCAAATTAAATTACAGACATATTAATAAATATGCAATAAAACTCCAAGCAATATACTAAGGCTGTCACTTGCTTTACATATTTTAATTACACATTGTGATGCTTATATCCTCAGGCTTGTTAGCGAATATTACAATTTTTCAAATCAAATAGAGAGAAAATGGGTAGAAGAGAAAGAGAGAGAAAAAACAGAATAGAAAGAAACAAAAAACAGACATAGAGACAGAGAGAAATAGAAACTGAGGAAGAAATAGAAACAGAGTGACAGATTTGAGAATCAGATCCCCAGAGAAATACACAGAAAGAACCAGAGGCTGATAACCAAAGTGGCCATGCATCCTCAGTTTGCTCATTTTTCTTATTTCCATGAGATTTCTTCAAAGACCTCTTTTCCACCAGCCAAGAGTAGCAAGTCTGTCTCATCAAAACTATCCCTAGCCAGGCTGGAGGGATCAACAGAGGTCACTAGAAGTAGCTCCTAAGCTAATGAAATTAAGCTTACTCTCCCTTCCTGGGCCTGGGAGGGCGCTGCTGTGCTATTAGGGCTGTGGAAAGGATCCTTGGGAGGGTAGGCCAAGACAGCTGCAGCTGCATGTCAGCTGGGGGCAGATCAGATGGCTCCTCATGTTTATGGAGTGGATGGTTGACTGTGGACAATGACATGAGGGGTCTGGACAAGGTTCATCTTACCTTGCTATTTCTACTCGTTGCCTGTCTTGGCTTTGCCACCTAGAGTTATGTGACGTTGGGCAAATGACTGAACTTTTCTGGACCTCAGATTTTGCTTTTATATAAAAGGAGTTATATTGAGGACTGTAGCCATACTCATAGGTTCCAGGACCTCCTCAGATACCAAAATCCATGGATTCTCAAATCTCTGATGTAAAATGTCAAGGGTTTGCATTTAACCTATGCACATTCTTCTTTATACTTTATATCATCTCTATATAACTTATAATACCTAATACAATATAAATGCTATGTGAATAGTTGTTATACTATATTGTTTTTTATTTGTATTATTTTTTATTGTCATATTGTTATTTTTTATTTCTAATATTTGTTCAAATATTTTTAATTCATAGTTGGTTGAATCAATCTATGGATGTGGAACCCACAGATATGAAGGGCCAACTGTAATGCCCTAAGTATATGGAGATACTTGCAAACATTTCTTTTTTTCTTTTTTTTTTTTTTTGTTTTTTACTTTTTCTTTATTCATTCTTTTTTTGGTAATAGATTTTTTTTTTCAATAAGAGTACCTTGTTAAAATGTCAATAGCCCTGGGAGAGGTACATTAGGACAGTGTTTCTCAAATACCCATCAAAGTGTCCCTGATGGAGGAGGAAAATAAACATTTGGACCCCCTGAGATCCAGGCAAAAAGTCAGAAGCTCTTGCCTCAAGCTCAAAATGTATTTGCAGTTTTAAGTTTTATTTCAAAAGTCCATGAATTTTGCATTTTGCTCCAGGTTTGCATTCTACTCTAGTTTGTAATGCTCTAAAAATAGTATTATTTCCTCTACTATTGGCACTCCAGGAAAGCATACCACGTGTATCCTGTGGCTTCTTATCCTCCTGGCATATCACCTGGGACTCCTCAAAGTCTATAATCCCTGCTTGAGTGGGTGGATTTACCTTAGCAGCTAACGTGTCAGCAAACAAAGCTATGAGGGAAATGGACACCCAAAGATGACTCCGGTTTTGTCATGGGCCCATTGGGCCTGGTATTCAAACCCAGACTGCTCTAAATCTCTGGCTGGAAATTGTGCTGACTTCATTTCCAGACAGAGGCAAAAAGATGATAAGAGGATACTATAGTTTGAATATGGTGTTGTTTGACCCCTACAAATCTCATGTTGGAATTTGACTTCCAGTGTTTGAGGTGGGCTTAGTGAGAAGTTTTTGCGTCGTGGGAGTGGATCCCTCATAGATGGCTTGTTACTATCCTCACGGTAATGAGTGAATTCCCACACTAATATTTAATAGTTCCCACGGAGCTGGCTGTGAAAAAGAGCCTGGTATTTCCCCCCTCTCCTCTCGCTTCTTCTCTTGCCACGTGATTGCTGCACATGCTGCCTCCCCTCCCACTTCCGCCATGAGCAGAAGGAGCCAGAACCCCTCACTCAAAGCAGATGCTGGCACCAGGCTTCTGGTATGGCCTACAGAACTGTGAGCCAAGTAAACTCTTTATAAATTATCCAACCTCAGGTATTCCTTTATAGCAGCACAAATGAACCAAGACAGAGGAGATTTGGATAAGAAAACTAATTTAGAGTGTTTCTGATCTTCTCAGCCTCCTAAACATTTGGCTTTTGATTTGAGGTCTTCTTGGCCATGTAAAGAATGACAAGGGATTCCAGTCCTCTCAAAGAGCATTTTCATTAAACTCAATCTTTGTAAGTCTATCAAAGAGAGTCAGAACTTGGAAATGGTACTTGAACCTGAAGTATCCATTAAGATAATATTTGTAGTGTTGGGTCCCCTGAAGTTCTCAAAGACCTCTTATTCCAAGGTGAAAGCATTACTTTAAAATGGCCATGCTAAGTGAGAAGGCATCATCTAGTCTTCGGGGGGGACATTAAATTCAAGATCCTGCTGTTGTCAAAAGGTACTAAGAGGTTAAGCATTTATTGGAAGAGGGTCTTTTCAGAGGCATCTCTCAACAAGTTGTCTTATGCTGCACAGATTGTCTCAATCATTACTAACAGACACATCTGCAGCAAAAGACAATTTTGCAAGCCCAGGCAGAAAAGAACTCATGCTTTTCTGAAATCTTTCCCCTGGCTCATATTAAAACTAGCCAGGAGAAGAGACACAGCAAAGTTTATTAGGGACAGTTCCCTGGAGGTGAAAATAATGGGGATAATGAGACAAATATTCTTAAGGCATCCAGGGGCTTCTGAAATAAGCAGGCTCTGGTCCACTGAAACAGCTTGTGGAGAAATGGCTTCGTTACGCACAGTTTTACACAATCTCTTCTGTTAAGTTATATTCCAAATACATTTGAAGTTACCTAAAGGGGCTCTGGCCACTTTTAAAAGCATCATCATCAGAAGTAGCCAACTGAATAACAAAGATTTCCTTTCTGATGTAGATAAGGTAGCATGAAAGTTTCCTTTGTGGGTAAAGTTCACCTGGGCTTCAGAAAAGGTCAGATAAGCTCTGCTCATGTTTGGAGCATCAGCTCCAGTCAGAAGGATAGGGATTGGGTGGAGGCCAAGAAGGGGAGCAACCATTTTCTCCTCAAGCTTGGTTCTCTTTAAGAAGCAAGAATGCAGGCTTGGTGAAAATGTGTTAGGACAGCTCTCCTGTTTGGAAAGCTTGAGAACTGTACCTAGCATAGTCTAATTTGAATCAAGAAGGAAGTAGATGGAGTATGTGTGTGTGTGTGAGTGTGTGTGAGTGAGACAGAAAGAGGATGGAGGGGGGGGAGAGAGAGAGACAGAGGCGGGGAAGAGAAAGAGAGAGAGAGAGAGAGTCTTTCTGGTTAAGGTGAGATAAACATTCCTTATAGACATATGGTTATGTACATTTAATGATTTAAAAGCCATTATAACAAGCATGTTAGTACCAGAGATAAGTGTTCCCAAAGTTTTCTCAAGTCAGTATAAGGTCCCAATAAAAGAAACGAACTTTATTTATTCCAAGTGACACTGCAGAGTTTTGTTTAGTGCATCTGTCCTCTGGCACTATAACTGGTCATGACCACAGATCATATATTAGGAAGATGCAAGGGTGTGTTCTGTGTACAGACTACTCCATGCATTACTTCCAAATATGTTGGCCATCTTCCTGCAGGGCAGGGTCTATGGGATTATGAAGTCGGGTAAATCTGGATACAAGCTACATGTGAGGAGCTCCTGGTCTATTGTAAAAGATTTATGTAGAGGCATTACATAGTGTCTGGAAGCATGAATGGGGCATCAAAATGTAGTGGTTAAACTCACAGGCTCTGAATTAGACTGCATGGGTTCATACCCTATATTGTCTCTGCTAATTAGTAGCTCAAGCTCACTAAATCTCAATTTTATTGTTTGAATGTAGTTGTAGCATTCATTGGGTGTAGGGCAGGTGGAGGGGAGGAGGGGATTCACACCTAATGGGTGCAGTGTGCGCCATCTGGGGGATGGACTGGCCTGAAGCTCTGACTCGGGTGGGGCAAAGGCAATCTACGTAACCTAAACATTTGTACCCCCATAATATGCTGAAATAAAAAGAAGTTTATTGTTTTTATTAATATAATGGGGAATAGTAGTTGGACTGGCTATAATAAGGTTGTTTTGACCACAAATGAACTGATAAATGTATAATGCTTGATTCATAATAAGCATTCAATAAGGGGAGCCATTATTATTATTTATAGAAACACTATAGTACATTATTGACATTCATGGAGGAAATATATATAAGGAGACCCTTGGCAATCCCCAGCTTTGGGAATAATGCCATAACACAGTTTTGAAAGCAAAATTTTCTTCATTCCCTGTGATTTATGCTTCTGAGAGGAAGGGGCAAATAAATCTTAATAAGAAATTCTGGTTTCCCAAATCAACCCTCCTCCCCAAAAAGTGCAACATTAAAATTAGTGCTTAGCAAATGACAAATAGCTTCTTGCCATGGACTTTTGGAGTCAGACAGGTATAGCTCAAATTAGGACCCTTAAATTCCTGGGAATGCTGAAGATCCATAGATAACACCACCATCACAGGAATTCCATTTGCTAAGGGAGCAAGGGGGCGGGTCATACCCAACCAACTCTCTCGGGATAAACTTGGAAATTCTAGCTCTGCCTAATCTCCTGGAGAGATGGGAGTGGGCAGGGGCTTCAGGAGCTGAGTTGGGATTGAGAGTGGTTGGCTGGTCCAAACCTAGGGTGTATGTGAGAGAGGAAGGGAGGGAAGGAGGGAGGGAGGAAAGAAGAGAGAGAGAGAGAGAGAGAGAGAGAGAGAGAAGTTTTTTGATGATAAGTCTGGACTTCTTCGTCAACAGGGAGAGAATTATTAAGGATATTGAGCCAGTTCAGACAAAGTCTACCATTGATTCAACTGGACACTCTTTAGCTTCTTTAAAGTTATTTGAATGAAGTTATTCTTTAAATAACTTCTTTAGCTTTTATTATTCAACTGAAAAATTCAGATAACCACCCAGAGTAGAGTAGTGAGGCCACGTTTTTGTGAGGCTGAATTAGACCACAACTGCCTGGCATTCTGTGAGCTCTGTCCATGCTTGACATTTTCCTAAGATAGGTGTTTATAGTATTTTCTGTCTGATTTTGAATGACTATAACTGGACACTTTCATGTGTATCCCTGACATTGAAGGGTAGAACAAATTCAAGGCAAAGTGAAACTTCACACCCAGTTGGCCTTCAGTGCAATAGCCTTTTTTTTCTGTATAATTTTCTCCATTCTGCGGAGAACTCCCTTCTTAAAGGGCTTGACACCCTTTCCTATCTCTGCCCCTCTTCATCAATGTCTGCTTCACCAAAAGATTTAACGTTACTCATTTATTTTTCATAGTGAATTTAAGCCAACACATTATTTCTCTCAGAAGTAATTTCCCCTTCGCCCCAAATATGGGTGGCAGTTGAGCTCATCTTTGTTTGGCTTTGACTTGGCTCCTACGTTCGTTGTAGCGTGAAAACAACTTCAGGGACACCATTGTAGGTTTCAGAGCAGTACAACAGGGAACTCTGGTAGCAGAAGGAGTTTTCATTCATGAATCATACTTTGATCAAACAAAATTATCTGTACCATGGGAAGAAACAATGCTTGTCAGGAAAGACCCTCTATATCAAATTGAATTTAAAAGCAAAGGAGGGAGGAAAAGGAGAAAGAAGAAGAGAAGGCAGAGAAGAAGAAGGAAAAAGAAAGAAGGAAGAGGAAAAGGAAGAGAAATAGAAAACAATGCACTTTTCAACTAAGAACAAAAGACCCAAGTGACAATGGGGAGACAAAACTCCTGCAGAGGTCAGAGCTTGCTGGTGCAGACAGGTGCCAAGGCAATGGCACTAATTACATAGCCTCTTTCTCCTTCCCTTTGCTTTACAAATCTTGGCCTTATGAAAAGCACCTACCATTTTTCTTATTTCCTCATATTTTTCATTCAAACTTTGCTTGATTAAATCACACATACACAAAAGAATGAGAACAAGGCACGCACACACACTCACCCCATTTTAGGACTTTTCTGTGACTTCCTAGCCTTGTTTGATTGTTTTCCATTCTGCTCTTTACCTAGTTCTTTCTCTTGCTGATTGATTTATTTGAAGATTTTAAAGGTCAAAGTTTAGTTTATTATTACCTTTAAAAATGTACGTTAAAAAATAGAACAAAGAACATCCCGAGGAACTAGCTAGGTGCTGTGCAAAACCCAGAAGTTGTTCCAATTTCTACTTACAGGATGGAAAATCTTGCTTTTGAACAGAGATAAAACTAGAGGGAGAAAAGAAGAAAAGAACACCATCAAAGTAAAGAAAAAGGAGTCTGAAGTGTCCGAAAGTATAGTGTTAGCTTTTTTTTTCCAATGGATTAAAATAATCCAAATAACCTCTGAAACACAGCAACTTTATATATAGGGTGTATTGAAAATGATATATCATCTCAAAAATGTTTTTCTTAAAAACAGCTCTTTTAATATTTATAATGTCAAAGCAATTGTTGATAAGTGGGAACATGTAGCTTTAGGAAACTTAGTACCTGAGTTAAAGGTTAAAATTAAAAATTTTGTAAAATAATGGCTTGCATGAAATAGTGGGCTCATTTAGTTTAGGCTATGATGGCAAAAGATCCCAGCAACATAAGTCACAGGTTATAATCGAATTGTCCAATAAATGATTTCACTTTCTGCTATATGCCACCTCTTGAAGGGCAGAAAGAATTGGGCTTTCTCTCAGCACAATGTGGGTCCCCAGGGATCCATCTGCCTGCCACTGTCTCAAGACTACATTAGTGGTAACCTTCTCTTCTCCCTAGCACTAGAGTCCCACACAGAGATTTTTAAAGACATATGACTCAACTTTATTACAGAGTATGGAGATAAAAACTGTATAACAACAGTAGCCATTTGGTACATGTTTCATATGTGCCAAGCACAGTACCTGGTGTTTTACATTCACTCTTCATTGTCCTTAAGCCACCATCTTTGCGCTTCCGACCTGTGAAAGAGAAAGGCTTCCTGTGTGGGCTCCAGGTTCATCTTGTTCCCTATTAACAGGGCCTTGCCTTGTATTGGTGAAGGTGTTCACCTACGGTCAAGCTGACAGCGGAGTGGGTAGTGTGGAAGACAAGGGGACAAGGGACTCTAACTCTGTCAGAGCCTGAGTGTTAGAATCCCGCAGGCAGTGGCGGGAGGCACATCACGTGACTAGCTCCCTAAACAACGCGGTCCATCTGCAGGTTGTGCCGGGCAGTTTCTGTCTTAGAGTTGAGTCCCACCATTTTATATTTGACCTTTATGTCTGGAAAACAAATGGAGAACATAAAAGTTATACTGTTTCAGTCATGGTGGGATGTGACTTGTGCATGAATACCCTCACTCACTTTTTCACTCTGGGCTATGTGCCACTCATTGGCCCCTCATAAGTGGAACTTTGAGGTGGTGCCTAGAATGATCGTGGGTGTGGGGTCTGAAGTTAGATGGGCTGGGCTGGAACCTCAGCTTGACCACTTACCAATCGCGTGACTTTAGGAAGATCACTTAACTTCTCTGAGTCTCAGGAGCCTCCTCTGCAAAATGAAAGTTAAATAAGTCACATGATATATACAAAACACTCAGTGTAGTGCTGGCATTTGGTAAACATTCAGGAAAAGTTATTCATAATTATTATTCTGATCATAAGACTGAAAGCCTGTATGTAGCCCGTGGTACATACACTACATGTTTTTGAATGAGGATTATTAGCTTTGTTAATTACACTGGAAATATACTGTGGAGCTAAATATTTTCCTTTTGTAGATATACACAGTTGTGACAGTTTTACCCTTTGTTTATCTTTTCTGTCTTATACTATTTAAGGCTCTCTTAAGGT
This sequence comes from Lepilemur ruficaudatus, assembly GCA_963574885.1. Lineage (NCBI taxonomy): Eukaryota > Metazoa > Chordata > Mammalia > Primates > Lepilemuridae > Lepilemur > Lepilemur ruficaudatus. The sequence goes on along the minus strand of CAUYRT010091314.1, from coordinate 50,981 downwards.
TTGAGATATTAGGAAATTTTATAAATGTAGTATATGTATACCAGGGAATACTGCTCAGCTGTGAAGAAAGATGAATTAAGGCCTTTTGCAACAATTTGGATGCAACTGGAAACCATTATCCTAAGTGAAGTATCTAAAGAATGGAAAAACAAACACCACATGTACTTGCTACTAAATTGGAACTAAGCAATGAGCACACATGCACAGAAGGAAGTAAAACTCAGTGGAAATCAAGTTGAGGGGTGGGGGCAAGGAGGGGATGGGTGAAAACCTACCTATCAGGTACAATGAACACTATCTGGGTGATGAGCACACTTGTAACTCTGACTCAAGCATAGCGAAAGCAATCCATGTAATCAAAAACATTTGTATCTCTGTAATATTTTGAAATAATAAAAAAGAAAATTTTATATATAAATAACAATAAATGGAATAAATATAAATATATAACAAAATACATAATATAGAATAATAAGCATATAACATTGCTTATTATACTTACATTAGAATACGAAATTTTATCAAATGCATCCATTATTGTTTTTGATCCCATCAAATATACCTCTTTACAGAAATTACAGGTTGATTAGTATCTTTCTTTGGGCACAAAAGCGGTAAACAACATGGTGTTGGAGCCCAGAAAACATTACCCCAAGTACTTTGAACTCCAAGAGGTTGAGAGAGCCCTGAGGCAGAGGCACTCTGACCTTCCCCCGCCTTTCTGTGTGAAGCGTGGCCATAAAGGAATTCTCCAACTGACTTGCCTGCAAGTAGGTCATAAGACCCTCATTCCAGAGGGTCTTGCCCCACCCCTGGGGGAAGGAATGCTACCCAGACAGGCCAAGAAGAATCTGAACCAACAAGCCCTGCTGGGTTCCCCTGCAGTTTATTACCAGGAGCCCATAGACTTTTTTTGTCCAATCACGTTTCTCCACAACTATCTTCTTTCATCAGACTTAGCATAAAAACACAGTTTCCCCTGGACCTTTGGGTCTTCCTATCTGAAGGCTCCCATGTCAAGCAAAACTTTGTTAAATAAATTTGTTATGCTTTTCTCGTTCTCACCTGTCTTTTGCCATAAGAGTGTTGGCCGTGACTCTTGTGATGGGTGAGGAAAAGTATTGATTTTTTCCCCCTGCAATGGTAACCATCGTGAATAATCTGCATTCAGAGACATGCCATATACTATGACATATGTGTCTGTGTATATCCTTAAATCAAAACACTTAAATATAATTTAGTCTAAAATTTCTTAGACAAAAATAAGTTATCTATTTTTGAGGTCATTCACATTGCAGAAAACCTATTTGCCAGTTAATGCAGTTAATGTGTAATTATTTCTGAGATCCTCCCATGTCTAGAGGAGTAGCTTCCTCCTGAAGATTTACCATTTTGGCATCTGAGTGTTTTGATTCAGTTAATTGTGAGAACTCTTTGTCGTTTGATGAGGTAATTTAAACATGGATTTATTATCATGAAAGAAAGAACTTTCTCTAAATATTTTTCATGAGGAAGTTGGTCTCTTGGACATAGATATATTATTTTCCTTTGAGGGACTGTTTCCTGACAAAGAAAATTTAGTTTTTCATAAAGAATCTCAAAATTTGTTAAAACGTGGTTTGATAATCTGTTTCATTTCCTGTGTCAATATCAGTGTGAAAAAATATTTTTTGAGTATCACAGTTAATCTATGGACCACTACATGCAACACATTGTGTGCTGAGTCAGTACGCGGTGAACCTTTGTGTTCTCACTCATTGGTAGTGGTGTCGGAAAATTGATTTAAGAAAATATTGGTCAAACCTTGTAAACAATAATGGCAAGTTACTATCACATATCATTCACAATGCAGAAAATCACGAAAGTACGAGGAAGATGGGGGCTAGAGGCCCACACTCAAACTCAAGCCCCTAAGCCAAATATTGGGATGCAGTGGAAGCTATTGGGCTTCTTCCCTCTAGGTGGTTCTACAGGCCTCAGAATCGCCTCTCTTCCAACAAGTAGCAGAGGCAACGGAGCTACTTTCACAGGAAAGTGACATAATGGTGAAGTCACCATGAAGATGGAGTTTCCTAACTTTCTGGTGCTACTAGTGGCTTCTTTAAGGTCAGGGCTGAGTTTACAGAAGTGGCACAATGGCTGTGAATTAATTACTGATACAATTTCCATCCCTATCTTTCTGTACCCTCCACAGGCAGGTGGCTCATGCTTAAGTATTAAAAAAGTTCAGCCTCCATATGCCCTAGCAGGGTTTACATGGTGTGAAATGAGCTGCGCACCCCCTAACGCCATCCTTATCAGTAGCTGGGATGAAGAAACATCTGCCCCCCACAAAAAGTCAAGGGCAAAGGTCATCTGGCATTCCAAGGGAACTCTCCCACAGCAGAGAGCCTTCTAATTGGCTAGTATTGATCAGTAAATTGTGTCCCTGCTGTGATTAATTCCAGGCCCCCCAAACTCCCGCAGCGTGAGCACGATAGGTCAAGATTTGGGGCCTCTAAGCATCCTTTACAAATGGACCTCAGGTCCTCAAAGGTGCCAGTGAAGGATTGCAGCTTGTTAACTCTCCCCTAGCTGCCGGTGCTAACCCAGCAAGCTGGTTTCATTCAGTTTTCTTGCTATCACTAATAGCGGCTTAATGGGATGCTAATGTGGGGAACAGACGTTATCTGATGGCTTGTGAGATTTATGATGGATTTATCACCACTCTGAGTTCCCTTGATGTTCAGTGCATCTTTTCCCCATCCATCCCTGTTATTGGCCTTAGCAAATGGTTTCATAATTAATTAATTTTTTTTCCTGAAGTGGGGTTAAATTATTTTTGCCCTGCTGCTTTTTCTCCATATCTAATTCCCAATGGACGATTCTTCTCTGTGTGCCTGCCAAAGATGGGATGTACTAATGAACAGCTGTTCTTTCCATGGTCCCCTCTCTTCCCCATCTTTCCTGCCAGCTAATGCCTACTCATCTTTCTAGAATAGTGGTTCTCAAACTTGACTATTGGCTGGAGTTACCTGAAAGAGCTTTTAAAATACTTATGCCTGGGTCCCCTTCCCAGAAATTCTGATTTAATTGTCCTGGGGGTACTGTCTGGGTATTGGGAGTTAGAAAAGCTTCCTGGGTCATTCCAATGTGTAACTGAGGTTGAGAATCACCGAAGTAGAATCTAGATCATGCAAAACACCACCTACCCTATGATGCCTTTCTCATGTCTCCCAAAGAACATGATCTCTCATTCCTTGGAATCCATACAAGAGTTATATGTGTCCTTTGAATCCTTATAGTACTTGGTGTATTTCCATGTGCAGCTGCCTTACGGTTAACCTCTTTGCAAGCTTATCTTATTGCCACAATCAGACTGTGAACTCCTGTGGGCAGGGACAGTGCCTGAGCCATCTTGGTGCCATTGCAGTGCTTTGCCCATGGCAGGAACTCACAAAGTATTTACTGACCTGAGTTTCACCAGTGACCACTTCTCAGGACGTGTGCTCCCAGCCCTCAATCCCACATACATCTTAGGCAACATGAATGGATTCTATTTTAGGACCTGGAGGATAGATTTGGCCTGCCAGTGTATCCCTGCTGCCTTCTACCCTCCCTTCTCACCAGGGTGACCACGTGTCCTGGTTTGCTGGGGACAGTCACTGTTTATGCCTTTTGTCCAGCGTCATTATGAATAGCACCTTCTTTCACTCTCAAAGGTGTCCCAGTTTGGATGACAAATTATATGGTTCCTCTACTTCTCACCCTCCTTCTCCAGGTCTCTTTCCTCAAGTCAGCCTAGAAAAGACACAGTCTTGCCTCAGAAAGTAAGCCTCAGAAAGGCCTGTATTAATACCATATAATTTTGTAATTCCATGTACAGAAAATTTTAAAAATAGGCAAAAGTAATTCAAAGTGTTAGAAGTCAGGAGAGTGGTTTTCTTTGGGGGAAGGGATGGGGTACATGGGGAGTGGCTTCTGGGATGCTGGAAATATTTTGTTTCTTCATCTGCATGTTGGTTACACAGGTGTGTTCATTTTGTGAAAATTCATCAAACTAACATTTATACCCCTTTTATGTATGTATGTTATACTTTCATAAACAGTTTTTTTTTAAAGAGGGCTAAATTAGAATCAGTACAGAACTGCAAAAGTGAATGCTTGTTCTTATTAATGAATACAATCACTCTGATTGGCAAACTCTTGTCAGCACCAGCAGAGTGCTGCAAGGCACAGAACACCCAAGAAATCTAGTGTTCATCTTCTTGGAGGCATAGCATTTTACCGTTTTATTAAGAAAATTCATATTGCCAATCACAAAGTACAGTATAGTCTTGTTTGTTATATAATTCTTCCAATGATTCTATGAACTGCGTGAGTGCCTTCTCATCATACAGATGAGAAAGCTGTCATAGAGGTGTTGGAAAGTGGGCTGAGTTTACACAGGGGCAGAACTTATGGTAGATTGAAAAATCACCAGGCTTTTCAGCTGTCTCCATGACAGATTCAGATTAAATGTATGGCTGATCTTATTGATTAGGCAAGAATCAACTAAGAGAGCTTAAAACAAAACAAGATTAAACTACAACTAGAAAATAAGCAGTCAATTTTGTGGCTTTAAATAGAAAAGACCAGCATGCCAATAGCTGAATTCAAATTAGGACCAACAATTTCTGAGTTTCCAGAAAGCATTATCAAATTCCAGGCACCATGAGGGACTTAGTTCCAGATTGAGAGAATTTGCTGAGGGTTCAACATGAATTGTGCTTTGTTCGAGCCAAGTTCTCCAAGCCCAGAGCAGAGGTTCGCCAGGATGGAATCACCCCAGAGAACCCTCGGTGACTGTCCCCACCTCCTTTCCCTTCTACCCCCTGTGCACACAATCAAGAGAGAAGGGTCTTCCCTTTTCCGCACAGCTAATGTGGGCAAATGAAGCGAATTAGTTTTTGCTACTACAGATAATAAAAAAATCTTATAGTGAAATAAAATGATATGTAATAATAGACTGAAAAATACAGCTCAGAACAGTCAAAGCTGAGTAAAAACAGATATCATCCAGAGTAGAGAAAGTCAGGGAGAAATCTATTCAAGCAAAACTAAGACAGCAAAATCCTGGCAGCCTTGTGTACTGTCCTGAAGTGACTTTTAGCTACCCATGCTGTGTTAACTGTTGATGAAATGTCATTGAGCTTAAAATAAAATAAGTTTGTAGTCCTAGATAGCACTCTACAAGAACAAATAATATTAGGCTGCTATGCACCGACATGTGAAGGAATAACTCATAGCAATGTACCAATATGTCAAGATTTTTCACAGGAGGCGATATGAAAACTAGCTGGATGGTGTCAGGCTCGTTTAAAAGCTCATTTGCTCCCTTTAGTCACTGTCCTTTCACCTTTACATGGCATATATTCTCGTCTTTTGTCCACATGGTTGTCAAAGCACCAGTTTAATAGTGCTGGTCCATCAACAGAGATGTGTTAAATGTAACGTTCCCTGCCACAAGGGAAATGCAAAGGACTGGAGCCAGCTGAAGTCATGAGGCATCAGGTGACAGTAAGACTATGTCATCAAATGACACGTATCCCTGAGGTACTCAGTGAACTTTATACTGAGTTTTTTTTTTTTCCTATTGTATTATTCTGACATCTTGGAAAAAAAAATGAGGAAAGACATTTCCATTCTACACAAAGGGAAGCTTAGGCTCAAAGAAGTTACATGAGTTGCTCTAGATCACTTTATTTTTTTAGGATTTCCTGGTTTCCATAAACAGCTACCAATATGCCTGCACCCCTCCAACACCCCACACTCAGCTCTGTCCACAGCTCCACCCTGCTCTGTGTTAGGAGAAGCAGAATTCATGTCTGGGCTTGGGGTGGGGGCGGTGCAGGTGAGGTGAATGGGAAAGTCCACAGCTCCCTGTCTCTGGAAATGATCGCAGCACAGGTCACCCACATAGTTCCATTCTGCTTCAAAGCAACAAGTGTCTGTTTCCTTAGACTCAACCTGTTCAGGGTTCTTCTTTTCTACCTGCTGAGATTTCACATCTACAAAATCTAGTTAGCACCCCTGAGTCACAGGCGGCCATCCAGTAAGAAGACTACATGTGTTCAAACTTTGGAGTCACAGGCCCTGAGTTCTGATTTCAGCTCTGCCACTTACTCAGCAGAATACCTGTCTCTGTCTTAATGTCAGGTGTGGTCAAGTTTAGTAACCTCCGATTTCTTATCTTAAGGTTATTTAAGGTAATTGAATAGGGAAATGAATTTAAACTGCCTAACACAGGAGTCATCAAAGTACAGCCTGCCTGCTGCCTGTTTACGGAAATTAGTTTTATCGGAACATAGCCAGGCCCGTTCATTGAAGGCTATCATTTCTGCTTATTGTCAGTGGCTCTTTTTGCTACAATGTTAGAGTTGAGTAGTTGTCCCACATAGCAGGTATGCCCCATATATTAGCTGCCTATTCCTTTTCTTTCTTTCTTCCTTCTTTCTTTCTTTTTTCTTTTTTCTTTTCTTTTTTTTTTTTTTTTTTGAGAAAGGGTCTCACTCTGTTACCAGGGCTAGAGTGCAGTGGCATCATCATAGCTCACAGAAGCCTCCAACTCCTGGCCTCAAGCAATCCTCCTGCCTCAACCTCCTGAGTAGCTAGAACTACAGGCACATGCAACTGTGTCTGGCTAATTTTTCTTTTCTTTCTTTCTTTTTCTTTTCTTTTTTTTTTTTTTTTTGTAGAGCCAGGGTCTTGTTGTGTTGTTCAGGCTGGTCTCGAACTCCCAGCCTCAAGTGATCCTCCCACCTCAGCCTTTCCAAAGTGTTAGTGTTGCAGGCGTGAGCCACTATGCCCGGTCCTTCTTTTCTTCCTTATATTTGTTCTTGCTCTTAAATATGTTCTTCTAATTAGTTACTCGCTGATTATCTTATCGCTCCCCAGAAATAGAGTGACTACACTTTCATTTAACAGTTATTTACTGGAGGCTTTCAATTTCACTCTGGGGACTGCTACATCTTAGTGATAATGGGAAGTTCGTCCTGGGTGGATGGGGGTGTGGGGTGGGGGCTGGTGACTGGGGAGAAGTGAATAGGAAGCACTGTGCACCCCACTTTGTGAGTGGCTCAGTGAGGGACAAATACAGACACTAGTTCAGTCTCATGTCTCTGTGTAATATATCTATTTTTATATCTATATATATATTGGCCAGGGTTTCTATATACTAATTTGACTTTTAGTATTGAAATCTTTAAACAACTATAGGTTTTTGTTTGTTGTTAGCAGGGATATAGGGTAGAAGGGGCAAATCTAAATGAAGGTGTTTTTCTCCAAATTTCATCATCATTTTAAAAAAAAGTCCATTTTCCATTGCTTTGTGAGAACAACATAATTGAAAAGAACCCTGGTATGGGGAATCAGAAGATCTAGGTTCAAGTCTGGGTTTACCTTAGTTTTATTATGCTGGGCAAGCCACTTAACTTCTGAGTATCAGTTTCTTCAGAACAAAGGATGGGGATAGTCACACTACTTGTTTCGTATGTGATTCTGAGAATAAAAGATGACGCAAGTGGAAAGCTTTGTCAACTGTAAAGCCATCTATAAAATGTGGCACATATGTATAAGAAGGTCTGTTCCAGGGCATTGGATTATTTTCCTTTTGTTTATATTTTTACATTTACATCACACTCACAGTTTTGGTTTTGACTGTAGGTTCTGATATCTGACAAGACTGATCTTTAAGAACTTTTTTTATTTCAAAATATTAAGGGAATACAAATGTTTTTGTAACATGGATACCTTGTATAAGGCTTAAATCAGGGCTTTTAGTGTACCCGTCACCAGAAGAGTGTTATTGTACCCAACAGGTAAATTTTTACCCTTCACCCTCTCTAACCTTCCCCACTTCTTGTTTTCCAATGTCCTTTACATCTCTCTGTGACCGTGTGTGCCCATCATTTAGCTCTCAATTATTAGAGAGAATATGTGGCATTTGTTTTCCCATTCCTGAGATACTTCACTTGGGATAATGGTCTCTAGCTCCATCCAAGTTGCTGCAAAAGACATTATTCCATTCCTTTTTATAGCTGAGTAGTACTCCATGGTGTGTGTGTGTGTGTGTGTGTGTGTGTGTGTGTGTGTGTGTGTACATAGCACATTTTCTTTATCCACTCACGAACTGATGCGCACTTAGGTTGATTACATATGTCGGCAATTGTGAATTGTGCTGTGATAAACATTCAAGTGCAGGTGGCTTTTTGATAAAGTGGCTTCTTTTCCTTTGGGTAGATACCCAGCAGTGGGATTGCTGGATTGAATGGTAAGTTTACATTTATTTCTTTGAGGAATCTCCATACTGTTTTCAATAGAGACTCCACTAACCTGCAGTCCCAACAACAGTGTATGAGTGTTCCTTTCTCACTGCATCCATGCCAGCGTCTATCATTTTTTCACTTTTTAGTAATGTCCATTCTGTCAGGGGTAAGGTGATATCTCCTTGTGGTTTTAATGTGCATTTCCCTGATGATTAGTGATGTTGAGCATTTTTTCATGTATTTGTTGGCCACTGATCTATCTTCTTTTGAAAAACTTCTGTTCATGTCTCCTGCTCTCTTTTTAATGGGATTGTTTATTTTTTTCTTGCTGATGTGTTTGGCTTCTTTATAGATTCTGGATATTAGCCCTTTGTTGGATATGTAATTTGTGAATATTTTCTCCCATTCTGTAGGTTGTCCATTAACTCCGTTGATTATTTCCTTTACTATTCAGAAACATTTTAATTAAGTCCCATTTGTTTATTTTTATTTTTGTATTTGCCTTTGGGTCTTAGTCATAAATTCTTTGCCTAGGCCAATGTTGAGAAGAGTTTTCCCTATATTTTCTTCTAGAATTTTTATGGTTTCACACCTTACATTTAAGTCTTTTATCCTTCTTGAATTAATTTTTGTATATGGCAAGAGCTAGGGGTACTGTTTCATTCTTCTATCCAGTTTTCCCAGAACCATTTATTGGGTAGGAATTCCTTTCCTCAGTGTATGCTGTTGTCTGCTTTGTCAAAGATCAGTTGGTTGTAGGTACCTGATTTTATTTCTGAGTTCTCTTTTCTGTTCCATTTTGCTAGCTTTTCCTGTTTATAGCTTTGAGCCCTTGTTATAAGATAAGCACCAAGCTTAGCAATTAGTCGATGCTAATTCTAATGACTTCCAAGAAAAACCCTGTTGGATTTTTAGATGGAATTATTTTAATAAGTTTGAGAACCTTGACATCTTTATGTTGAATTTTTCCATCTGGTAAAAATATAACTATTCCTTTTAATTATTAAAATTACATCTCTTAATCAAGGTTTTAAAATTTTTAATACATTTCTCATTGAGTTTGTAGGTATTATATACTTGTTGCTATTTGAATAGCTTTTTTTTTCATTATACTATCTATCTGCTTATTGCCAGTATATAGGAATATTATTGCTTTTTAGGTATTTATCTTATTCCAAGCCACTTTGTGACTCGTTATTAATTAAGAAAGCTTTTAGCTAATTCTTTTAGTTTTTCTAGATATATACTCGTGTGATTTTCAAGTACTTTAGTGTTTTAATTCATAAAATTTACTCCTTTTGTTTCACAACTTATTACATTAGCCAGAGAATCTAAGATGATGATGATACTAAAGGATATTCTTTGTGTTTGTTTCTGATTTTGAATGTTTACTCATTAAGTACAATTTTTATTTATTTTAAGCCAAAAGCATCTTTATCATATTGAAGGGTCATCCTCCTATTCCTATTGAAATGTTTACTTTATACTTAGGAAAAGGTGTTGATTTCGTCAGATGTAGTATCTATGAAATATCACAGAGGTTAATTATTGTTGAATCAGTGAATACTCAGTGGATAATTTTCTCCTTGGAAATCAATCACTGTAGTCAGCTGACTGGCTCTGCTAACAGTGACAAATGTGAAAATGGTGTCTTTATGAGTTCAAACATATCAGGGCCAAACCGAATGCACAAGAATGTGGGCCAACACAGAAGCAAAGGTTGTAGGAGTAGGAATCCTCCTGAGTTTCTCTCCTTGGGCACATTCTCCAAAGTTGGTGGCTTTGAACAATTCTTTAAGGTAATGACAGTTGATATCACAATAGTTAACACTACCAAGAAAAGACATCAGAGGAAGTATATGTAATATGGGAAAAAATCCATGGCCTGCTCATGAAATGTGAAATTAGGAAGTTGTCCAAGGTGGTATCTTGGAATGTGCTCCTCCCGCTCCCTCAGCCAGGCCCCCAACCCCCTCAACCTCCTGCCCACCCCCCACCTCACTGGCTCCCACTCGGAGCCTGCTTATGCCTTTGGCCTTAAGACTGAGAGTGGAATTTCAATGTCATGGAACTTGCGTTTTAAAATGCCACGCCCCAAAATATCCTCTCAAATGTAGACAAATGAACTGCTAACATCAGTGCCTATACCAGGTTCTTACTGGCACTCTAGCCACTTGTATGACCTTTCAATACAGTATTTTAAAAAATGAGCAGTGCTTTCCTCTTCCCCTGGCAGCTCAGAATAGCTCTGTTTCCTTTCCTATAAACAAGTCATATCTCTGGGAATTTCTAAAGACGAATATCGTCTGCTCAGAAGCCATGACTCACACCATTTCCTGCCAGTCTTCACAAATTCAAGAACACCTCTTGAGGAAAGAATCCCAGACAACAAGAGTGGGCACAGAAAGCTTCAGATTCCTTCATTTCAAACACAGGAAGCTGAGAGACAAAGGAAAATCCCAGCAATCATCGCTGGCCTCGGCTTCCCCTTCTGGACTGAGCTCAGGCCTGTGTGTGTCAGAGCCGGAAGGGGAAGCCCACCTGGAAACTAGTCCAGGCATGTCTTCAGCCCTTGAGTCACCCACCCACCCCACCTCTGAAAATTTACCTAGGTCAGCTTCCTCCTGATTCTGAGGGTAGAGGTGCTCTGATGTGGGGATCCCCAAAGAAATCACCAGGGTTTCACACACATTGGAGTGGTGGGACTTCCTAGCTGCTTTTATCAGGAACTTAGTGGCCAAAAAAAAAATCTCCTTTCTGCACATTCTCCTCCCAGGACTTCCTCTCCTCCTCCACCCTGAGCCCTGTGCTTTAATTCTCTTTTTTAGTGCCACATCATGGCACTAAAATTTCCTAAATAGTCCTTAGATTTCCTAAATAGTCAAGAAACAAAAGAAAAAAATGTTTATTTGGCTTCTTTCAGCTCAACAGTATAAATGCCTGCACGTGCGTGTCTGTGTGTTTCTGTGGTATGTGTGTCTCTGTGTGTTGGTGTGTGCATCATGCATATGTGAAAAATAATGCGAGGACATTGGTTGGAGAGACCGGATAAGGAAAACAGGAAAAGTTCTGGGTGAACAGGATGCTGCTTCAGTTATACCCATTTCTTGGCTTCATACTAATGAAAAGTCAAAGGACTGATCAGCATATGGCCCTGCACATATGCTGGTTTATTCCCTGATGGCCAATAGCGTGGCCTGATAGCGATGTCGCTAGAACCAGAACACTGGAGGTCTGAAGTATCCGCTATGGCATGATCCTGGGGACGATAGTGCTTAACATGTATAGAGCATGATGTATGTGTCGGGCATGGTGGTAAGCATTTCACATGCATTTCCTCACTTATCACAACCTAATAGGTTTCAGGATTTCACAAATAAGGAATCAGGACTGGAGAAATTAAGTCAGTTGTTCAACATAAAAAAAAAATTCATGGCAAAGCTGGAACTTAGACACATAACGGTTTGGAAGCCACAGTCTGGTTCTTAGTCACTGTGACATAGAGCTACCCAAAGGGAGTAAAATGGGATGGGAAGGGCGAGAGAGAGAAAGATGGAGAAGAAGAGGAGGACAAGCATGTGTTTATTACCCTGACGTGATTTTAATAATGTCATTTCTCCTTCTACTCTCTAGGGCGACTGACTTATCTAGGTGTGCCTGAGACCATCTCGGTCTTAACACTGAAAATCTTACATTCACTGAGGAACTTCCTCAGTCTTGGAAAAACTTGGACAGTTGATCATTCCGTTGCTCACCATCTGGAAAGTCACTGCTACAGACCATGGGGATTGTTAGGAGATAAACCAATCCATTTATGACCTACAGAACCTGGGGTATTGGGGGTCACAGGGAAATTCATGTCATTATGAATATCCTCTCACAGAGCTCTGTAAGAGTTGTTGACTTGATTTATAAAGAGCAAGATGGTTTATGTGTCAACATCTGTGGGATGAACACAATTGTAAGTAATATGATTTTAGGTAAAACCTAAACCATGAACAGTACAGTTTTTTATATATAAAATTATTTTCTATATGAATGTGCAATTTCTTTGAACAACACTATATTTGGCTAGTTTTCTTTTTTTCTATGTCTGAGTACAGGAGTATTCACTTTTTATAATAACTGTGCTCTTCAAAGGCTCTATGATAAAAAATTTATTTTTATAAATCATGTTTTCAGTGCATTAGGAGGGTGAATTCTTTTGTAGAGCCAATATAGCCCCCCCATCTTGTTGGTCTGCAAATGTTAGTTTTAGATATACAGTTAATACGCTGGCTGCAAGTGGAAAATACCTAAGCCAAAACACTTGAGGAACAATACACTTAAAGAGTAATACTAAATTGGTGGATCTGGTTCTGCCCCGATATGGGTTTAATCTTCAACAAAATAATTTCCCATTTTCTCTGGAAATAGGAAGAGCCTACTTCCCTTTCTCCTATGGCTGTCTCTTTCACCCCAATCTAAAAACTCCCCTATTCAGACACTTCAAGCTCCCAAAGTTTTTTTAGTGCCTCGTCTTTCTGATGTTATGTATCTGGGTTTTGTTTTCTTTTACACCTTTCAAAGAACTCCAGGAAGTGGCGGCAGAGCAAAGTAGGAGCCTGATACTATAAGGAGTTTCTCCTGCAGTAATGGTCTGGGGCGAACCAAGTGGCGTCATTTGCAGGCAAAGCCTGAAATGTGATCAACCTGCAGCTCCATTCTTTCCAGTTACTCGATGGGAGATTTGTTCTTCCATCTAAAGAGAGTGACTAAGATCTCGGACAACATCCACAGTAAAATCCAAACAAATAAACAAACAAAAACTTGGTTTCCAGTGGCATCAATTAAAGGGAAATATTTGGGACAACCCCTCCCCTCCTCCCGCTTTGTCAAAGCCGCAGCAGAGACCTTGGGACATTCATGTGTAATCGACACTGCTCAGGTCTGAGCATCTGCTGATCTCTCTTAAGGGTCCGTCCTAGCCTCCCTTTCCCCAAATGTTCTTATATTTGTTTTAAAGTCTCCTTCAGTTTAAATCAACTTGAGCCAGATGGGGTGAGGTTATCTTTCTTTTTCACCTCTCCTTCAGGTGAGACATGAAGCTGGCAGATTTATGGGTTTTGGTTAATTCTGTATTAAATGACTCCCTGGGATGTGATTCCAGGAAAAAGATGCTTTAAGGGATAATGTCTTGGAGAAAGTGCTGACTGGGCAGAATTATCCATTGTCGTGAGGGATATTCCATATTAGGCATTTCTAGAAGATTAGACGTTGTCAGAGAAATGTCCATAGAAAGGTATACGTGATGGTAAAATGTCTTTCACGGACATTATGGTACAGTCATGCATCACTTAATGACCGGGACATGTTCTGACAAATGCATTGTTAGGGGATGTTGTCATTGTGTGAACATCATACAGTGCACTTACACAAACCTAGACGGTGTAGCTCACTACACACCTAGGCTGTCTGGTTCAGCCTATTGCTCCCAGGCCACAAACTTGTACAACATGTCACTGTACTGAATACTGTAGGCCATTGTAACACAGTGGTAAGTAACTATGTATCTGAACATAGAAAAGGTACAGTAAAATATGGAACCACTCTCATATATGCAATCTGTCATTGACTGAAACACTGTAATGAAATACAAGACTGTATACTTAAGGATGAAGAGAGAAACGCTTTTCCTCTCCATTGTTCGTGCTTGTTTATCGTTTCAAACAGGAGGAGAAGCAGCGCCGAAACCTGCTGGAGAACTTGGCAGGCTTCTTTGAGAATCTGAAATATTTTTTGAAGAACAATTCCTTTTTATGACACTCTTTATGTCTCTTGAAGGAACAGGAAATAATGACTATGAGTATTTCACAGGGTGTGGGAGGAGGAAGGAGTCTCCATGATGTGGTAATACAGTTGCTTCGTTTTTAGAAATAAGGAAACTGAGGCCGGGAGAAGTAAAGGAAGTCATTGTGGATCCCACAGCAAATTTGCATGTAGAACCCAGGCCAAAGCCCAGTTTCCCTTCCTGGCACCTTACCTGGGAACTACCTCTAGATGACACTTTCCAAGCCCCAGAACCAAACGCGTCAACTGCTGCCTCTCCCTGTGCATCAGCTCATTGTTCACCTGAGCTTTGTTCTGTGACCGCCCTGCCATAGCAGATTTGCCGTGCTGCCCCTGGGCTCCTGAGAGAGCGTGAGTCACCGGCTCTTGTCCCAAGGGCTCTGATTCATTTCTAGCCGCGATTGCATCAGTGTGCACATGTGCCTCTTTGTGAGCGATGTGGGTCCATGTCACATGTTGGAGTTTGCCAGAGCTGCACCCTCTCACCCCCTTGTCAGCTACAGCTAAAGAATAAAGCATGGAAAGACACATCCACTGGGGGCTTTTACAGACTCGAGGTCCTGTCCTCTTAAAGATTATAAATGCAGCTGTCGGAAACATTAAGAATTAAAATCATGATTACGTTAGGTGTGTGCTTTGCTTTCCACTGAGGCTCACTGCATTGAATCAGCGAATAAAGTGAAAGCGGCATCTTAACCGTCTCCTTGCAAAAGTGGTTGGGCAGGGTACTCACGCTTGTTGGGGAAGTGATTGCAATCTTGAGATAAAAGGTTTTCTGTGAGGGAAAGGTTATTGTTATTATTTTGAACTTTCAGAGTGGTTTCCTTTCTGCATATTTATGATATTAATATTATCTTAATAGAAGGCTTAATGTGCAAGTTGCTAAGCACATTGCCCAGTGGAAAAAAATAAATTATACAACCACTGCAATGATCAGGCAGTTTTTTTCCCTTACATTTAATTATCTCTTACTTAAATGGAAAGACTTGAAGAAATCTTAAAAATACACTGGAAAAGTTTCAAGAATAAAATAGTTTAATTTTAAGATTTGTTTCAGGTAAAGACCAAATCATATTGACCTTTAAAAACTATAAAATAGATTAAGTGACATTAAAATTGTTCATAATTGTGTGATATTTGTGTGGATGTTAAAATGGGTAAGACTGAAAACTGAAGTACATGCATTCTTAAAAACAGTGTGTGAGGAGGCAAAGGATTTGGGGGTCTTTAGTGAAATAAATCTGAAGTTGGCCTAAACCTATTTTATCACTAGGCTTTGATGTAGTTATGCACTATACGTAACTTGAATACAAAACTTTGGGCACCGTTCTTCTTAAATAACTGAAACTGTGGCTTTGGCCCTGTCGATCATGTTTTATCAATTCATAAGAAAAGCAGGGGTGAGGCCCACTGCATCACTGGGTTGAAGTGTATCATATAAGCAGTTTCCTGCTATGTGAGTCTGTTTCATACAACCCTGTGAATTGGTTCAGCTACATATTTCTGATCTCTAGCTTTTGCAGGGTTCTGCAGCCCATAATCATATGCTTCTTTCTCCCAAGAGAATATTAAAAATTTTCACTGTTCTCACTCTGAACAACCTTATGCTTGGCTTCTGACAGTACCTTCTAATTCACAGAAAAATTACAGCCTACCAGGCAGGAACTCTCTCAACTTCTTGCTTCCTACCCCAGAAACAGTGACAGGTACACTCTCCCTCCCTCCCTTCCCCCTCCCTTCCTTCCTTCTTCTTTCCTTCCTTTTGCAACTCTCCAGTGTCCAGACCTTGCCCCTCCACATATGCTTTGGGTTACGCCCACTCCCATCTCTTCGGGAGGTTCACTCCCTGTATTTAGTGCTTTCAATCACTCCTTTTCTATTGGTTTCTTGTTCTCAGCACATAAATATATTCAATTCTCTCCCATCTTAAAAAATATAGAAACAACTTTTCCTTGACCTAGAATGCCCTAGCTACCATCAAGACTCCTTTCCATATACATACAGCATAGTTTATACTCGTTGCTTGTACTTCCTTGTCTTTCATTTAGTACTTAATTTAGTTCAGCCTCACTCCCATCCCCACCCCTCTCCAGGAAATGCTCTTCCCAAGATCATCCAGCATCTTTTAAACTCTGCAGTAGCCTTTTTGCTAGGCTTGACATTAGGGTAAGTGCTTCTGTCATCCCTGACTCCTCCCTTCCTCTCACATCCCACATCTGGTCCCACAGCAAATTATGTCAGCTCTACTTTCAAAATATATCCAGAGTTCAACTACTTCTCACCATCCCACTGCCACCTGTTCCCAGTTGCCATCGCTTCTCGCCTGGAGTATTGCAATGGTTATCAACCCACAGCCAAAGTTTAGTGCTTAAGTTAGATCATGCCTCTTCTCTCCTCAACACCCTCCAATGTTTCGCACCTCACACGTAGTAAAAGCCAAAATTCTTAATGCAACCCACAAGGTTCTACATGATACCCCCTTGTACCTGTCTGTTCTCCTCTTCTGTCATGCCTCCACCTCCTCGGAGCCAGGGCCAGCTTGAGGCAAGAGAGATGCCGAGAATCTGTCAGCAAGATTTAAGAATTAAAAAGGCACTATTGACAGCTTTTAAAAATCCTTCATCTTAACATTCGTCTTTCCTTGCTTCTGTTGCTTGGTTTGCCTTCAATTTCTCTAACTACCTCCTTAATTCCTTGCCCCCCACCCCCATCTAAGCAGCATGGTATAGTCAGATTTTTGCTATGCAGATTTTGGAGTTAGATTGCTTGAGTTCAATTTTTGCTTCTACAGCCATGTGGCCATAGACAAGCTATTTAAACTTTCTAAGCCTCAATTTCTCCATTTGCAAAATTTAAATAGTGTTGTTATGAAATTTACATAAGTCATATAAGCATTTAGTCCAATACCTGACGTATACCAAGTACACAATAGATAGTAGTAGTAGTACTAATATTACTCTTGTATGCATCGCCTTAAAGCCCACTATCCTCTCTGTTAAACCATTTGAGTTTTTCCAAAACTACTGCAAAATAGTAATTTCTGGTACATAAGTGAGTAATTTTGTCTCTAAAGGTACAGAAGAGAATGGCATATTTCACATTTCCTTTTGTGTAGGAAAAATGTTGCAGATCACACTTTTGCCAAGAAGCTGAAAGACAAAGTGAATTGGAACATTATTCCTAGAAATACAGGGGAACAGGACATTAGCAGAATTCCTTTATTGAATCACATGCTGAAGTCACATAAGATCAGTGACATAAAAGATGAAAAGAAATTACAATCACATGTGTGAAGACTAGCAGATATTTTTCCTTTGCACGTCAGTGAGTTGCATCGTGGCACATGTGTGGTATACACATATAAGGAGGAAGCGCTTGATGACTTTAAGTTCTATTTTTCTAAAACTCCATGCTACTGGGAGGGAGAATTTTGTTTAGTTAACAAATATTTTGTGAGTCATACTGTGAGATGCAGTGCTAGGATGGAGACTGATGGAACACTAGTTACGGGCTCAGCAAGGAACTAGGAGTTCCTTCTGCCTGGAATACTCTGTCCCCAGATTTTATAGTGCCCGTTTCCTTCTTGTCACTCGGGTGCCAGCTCCCTAATCAACCAGAGTCAGAACTCACTACAGTCATTCTCCATCTCATTACCCTGGCTTGTTTTTTCTCAGATTTTATTGCCCTGAAATTATTTTGTTTTCTTTTTGCTTTCTTGTTTACCATCTGTCCTCTTTCTCCACGATATAAGTTCCATGAGAACATGGGTCTTGTTTATCCCTAGAACCTGTATGGTGTCTGACCCTTGAAAACATACTGTCAACATTCACTGAGTAAGAGGCTGTACTCGGATGCCCAGCCACATGTAATTTTATTTCCAGAGAACAACTGGTAATTAACAATATGCTCCTTATCTTGATTGCGTATTGAAGGAAATTGCTAAAATTTGTGAATGTGATAAAATCATGGCCAAAAGGCTGTGATTTCAGGAAGCTGTGAAAAAAAAGATAATATTAGTTCTCCCTATAAAGGTCCGTGAGATATCAAGCACAACATTGTCATACCAGCATTGCAAATGGAATCAGTTTTTACAAATTAATGAAATAATACAAACCAGCACCCCGACAAAATAATGCAATAAACATCCATACATAGATCCACCATTTAGCTTCAAGTTTGTGTGCCATAGTAGCTTCAGGTTTTTAAAATGTGTTGATATATTTCACAATCAGTTAAAGTTCCCTATAAATTCCTCCCAGATGCCATTCACATCCTTCCTCTTTCAGAGTTGACTACTGTGGCAGAGAGTTAGAGCTCACTAAATATCTGTTAATTTTGAGTCATATAAAGTTTGGCTGACAAACTATCAAGGGAAATCATTTCTGGGTCAAGGCATTAAGAGCAAGAGTGACCTCTCGCCTTCTCTGAAGTGGTGCATCTCAGAGGCCACATGTCCCAAGTGTCAAGACATGAGGGCTACCTGACTCACATAAGATTGAGCAAGGAATATGTCTTTATACTTTTAAACTACTGGATTTTGAGATGTATATATTACCACTCCATAGCCTATTTTATGTGGACTTACATAGAAATCACTGTGCTCAATTTGGGGTTTATTATTACTATTATTGTCTGTAATATTACTTCATGTATGTAATTGACAGATAATATACAGGTGGTTATCATGTCTTTAAACATGACAGAAATGGAATCATACTCTAATATAATTGTGCAACTTTCCCCCTCAACATGAGTTTTTGGGGATTTATCCATGTTGATACATGTAGGCTCAAGTTCATTTATTTAAAATATATTACAATTCCTTCATCCATTCTCCTGTTGATAGACATTTAGGCTGCTTTTTTTTTTCTGTTGTAAACAAAACTGAAATGAATAGCTTAGTTTATGTTTCCTCCTGCACATGGTGAGAGCAGCTCTTGCTTCAATTTTAGCAGAATTTGTGTTGTTCTGATAGGGGCTGTTTTCAAACTGATGTTTTATTCTTCCTAGTGCCTCAAACTAGATCCTGTTCAGACATACTATAACAAGTTAGTAGGAGTTTATTTTGGTGCACTAACATTTTGAAATTCATGCATAGTGTTTTTATAATATGAATTTTCCCATGAACTTTTTGAAGACCCCTCATATGTCTTCTGCAAACAATATATGATTAGATCTTGTGTTATTTTGTTAAATAAAATCTCTTTATTAAATAAGTGTCTCTGAAAATCTCTTCCTTTCAATTGGATTGTTTAATCCATTCACACTTAGTGTTATCATTGGCATGATTAGATTTACATCTGTCATTTTTATTTTTCGTATGTCTCATGTTCATGTCCTTTTTCCTATTTCTCCTGTATTGTTCTCTTGTTAAAAACGAGACTTTGTTTTCTAGAACTTTTTAGATTAACATAAAAATTGAAAACATAGCAGAGTTCCCGTATATCCTGTCCCCAATTTTCTGTTACTTCTTGCATTAGTATTGCACATTTATCACAATTGAAGAACCAACATTGACGTGTTGTTATTTACTAAATTCCATAGTTCATTCAGATTACCTTAGTGTTCTTTAATTGAGGTGAAATATACATAACATAAAATTTACTATTTTGACCACTTTTACATGTACAGTTCAGTGGCATCGGTACATTCACATTTTTATGCTGCCATCACCACCATCCATCTCCTGAACGTTTTCATCTTCCCCAACTGAAACTCTGAACCCATTAAACTCTAAGTCCCTGTTCTCTTCTCCCTTCAGCCCCTGACAACCACCATTCTGTTTTCTGTCTCTCTGAGTATACCTGTCTAGGTACCTCATGTACATGGAATCACACGATATTTGTCTTTTTGTGTATGGCTTATTTCACTTAGGATAATGTCTCCAAGGTCTGCCCATATTGTAGACTGTGTCAGAATTTCCTTCCTTTTTAAGGCTGAATAATATTCTATTGTATGTACATACCACATTTTGTTTATCCATTTATCCACTGATGAACATTTGGATTGTTTCCACATTTTGGCTATAGTGAATAATGCTGCTATGAACATGGGTGTGCAAATATCTGTTTGAGTCCTTGCTTTCATATCTTTTGAATATATACCTCATATTTCCTTAGTTTTTATTTAATGTCTTTTTTTTTTATTCCAGAATCCCATTTATGATATGTTACATTTACTTTTAGTTTGCATGTCTTCTTAGGCTCCTCTTGGCTGTGACAGTTTCTCAAACTTTTCTCGTTTTTGATGACCTTGATGGTTTCAAGATCAAGGAGTACCGGTCAAGTATTTTGTAGGATGCTTCCCTATTAGAATTTGTCTAATGTTTTTCTCAGTTAGACTGTTCTTACGGGGTGTTAAAGGAAAATCACAGAGACAAGTGCCATTTCCATCACGTCATATGAAGGATAGATGGTATCAACATGACTAATCACTATTGATATTTATCTTGATCACTTGGCTGAGATAGCATAAGGTACCCACTTCCCTTCCATGTAGTACTCCTTGGAAGGAGTCCATTGCAAGGAGTTCATGCTTAAGGAGTAGGGATTTATGGTTCCTTTATTAAGGACAGAGGATACACATAAATTACTTGATGTTCTCCTGCTAGGTTTGCCTCTTTTCCCCCTCTTATATATTTATTCATTCATTGTTTTAGATCAGTATGGATCCATGGATATTTATTTTATACTGTGTGTTATAATGCAATACTACTTTATTTGTTTTCTTGCTCAAATTATTCCAGCTTTGGCCATTGGGAGTTCTTTCAGTTGACTCCTGTGTCCCTTTAATATACCTCTATCAATGCAGTGGTTTTGTTTTTTAGCACTTTCTTATTTTCTGGCACTACAAGATGCTCCAGGCTCATCTTGTGTATTTCCTGCCCAAGTCCTAGTATCAGTAATTTCTCCAAGAGACCCTGTTTTCTTTTATTGGAAGATGGTATTTGAAACCAAGATCTGGGGGCTACGTGTACTCATTACTGTTGTTTCCTTGCATGTCTCACAATTTTTTGCCAAAACTGGAGCTTTTGATAATACATTACAACAACTCTGGATACTGATTCCCTCCCCTCCCCAACCCCCAGGAGTGGTGGTGGTGGTTGTTTGCCTTGTCATGTGTTTGTTTAGTGACTTAGCTGAATTAATCCTGGGATATCTATTTCCCCCACGGTGTGCAGCCTCTGATGTCCATGCTTAGATTTTTTCCCCCTTGTTTTTATCTTTCAGCATGGCTATGTAAGGGTCACCCCTTGGTCTGGGCTGCCAGCCACTTACTGGGCAAATGTTGTACTTAAGCCCCCTTAGCCAGTTAGATTTTTACTCTTTATTTTTGGATGTGTTTATGACTTGCAGGCTGCCCTCACAGTTCAGGGAATTTATGTTTATCGCCCCTCATCCAACCAAGGACTAGTGGCTTGGAGGTTCTTTCTCTGATTGCTCCCCAGGGCTCAGCCTACCACTCGAAGGGCATGCCAAAATCTTCCAGTTTGCCAGGGGTGAGTGCAATTTTATTTTTAAGCCAGGCTTCCCAGGAGTCACTCCTGGGTCAGGATAGCTTATTGTCTAAGTCAGTGTTCGGTCAGAGGTTGTGTTTAAGCCCCTTGTGCCAGGGAGGATGCCACCCTGTGCTATGATCCCAGGAGGTCTTTTCCTGGCTGCTCTTTGCCTGGTTCTCTCTGTTAAACTTCTGGATGTTCTGCCGTTTTGCTTGTATCCTGGAGCTGCCAGCCTCTTCGTAATTACTCTCTACCAAGATCTCTCTTGTTTTTGATGACACCCTTAGGCATGGAGTTCTCCATCCTCCATTCCAAATAGTCAGCCCTCTCACGCATTTCTGTGGAGCTCTTCATCCCTGGGGAGGGGGGGCCTGTGCCACTGCTCCAGAGCTAGCAGTTACACTCCAGCTCTGTGTGTGGGCCCTGGGGGCAGAGGGGCAGAGGGCCAGTACCAACCCCTTCTCAGGCTGCCCTTCCCAATGTGGAACCTCTCCTGTGAGTGAGTTGGGGCAAAGGCCATCAGAACCACGGAACTCTCAGTGAGCTGCAACTGGCATAGGAGTGGGGAAGGGAGGCCGAGCCTGCTTAGAATAGAGCTTCTACAATACTAGGCTGGAAGGGAAGGAGCAAGTAATGCCATTGGCAGCACGCCCCTCCCAGGTGAAACCACAGCTCTAGACTGGGCTCTGGGAGGAAAGGAAGCACCCACCTTTCTGACTGCTCACACTCAGGCACTACTTCTATAAGATGGAACTGGAAGTAGAGTGAGGGGGTCAGAGAAGTAGGTGGTGCTGAAACGCCACAGACATGCTCTTCTTATGAAGTGTGATTGATTATGTTAAATGAATATTTCTCCATTTGCTCTATGCCCTGAGGACAATTTCCAGAAACTTTAAATGATTTATTTTGTGTTTTATAATTCTCACCAGTTAAATTGTTTTGCTGGGGAGAGAGTCCCCTGGAAGTCCCACTCATCCTATTTTAATACCCTCTTACATCACCATTATGGTCCTTACCACAAATACTGGAGATGGGCTTCTGGGATATTAACCCTGCTGATGTCACAGATTGCTTGGTGGGGAGGTTTGAGAATCAGCGAGAATGTAAGGCCCTTTACGAGGATTAAGGAAAGAACTGGCCTGGCCAGCAGTAGGGAAGGTGTGCTGGAAACAGGTTTTGTTTTCCTCTGTGGCCTCTGATTGTAATTCAGGTTGAAGACCATCACCCTGATCTTCTTACTGCACGCATGCCAGTGTTCTGGAGAATCTTGATGTAACCGTCCGATGTTTCCTCAGGCATCGGAACTGATATCAGCATCAAGAAACATCTGTTCACTGTGAGGGGAAAGAATGCACTTTAGTTGCAGCAGGAGGAATTTGGGCTAAATGTGAATAGATAGTCCTTGATCATAAATGTTAGCCTGAGAGGCCTTTTTCAAGTGTAAATCAGATCATGCCGCTCTCCTGCTTCCAGCCCTCCAATGGCCGCCCAATGCAATTAGAATAAAGTCCAATCTCCTAACCAGGACCTACATTTCATTTTACTCTTTCTATCACTGACCATGCTGCATTCACTTATCTTTCTTTCTGTCCTTCAAACCCACCAGGCTTGTGCCTCCCTTAGGACCTTTGCATTAGCTGGTTCTTCTGCCTGGAAGGTCCTTGCTCATGTCTCCATGTGGCTGACTCTGATCTATGCTCTCAACTTCAAGGTCACTCTGAGTGAGGGCCCTCCCACCCCCAGGCTTCATTGTTCTGTGTTCATTATTAAGCTGCCTCCACTCCCCACTACGGTGTAATGTCCATGAGGCAGGAATCCTGGTTTTTCTATGTTGTGTGATTTTCTATGTGTTTGCTATTCTAGTACCTAGAACAGTGCTTGATATCCAGTGGAAACCTAATAAATCCAAAGAATGAAAGAATGAAAACATACCATGGATGAATGTGCACAGTTTTCTTTTTTAAAAAGGAAGAATACAATACTCTCTTTGTGAGATATCCCAGAAGCAGGGGTGAGATTATATTATATTAATGTTCTTACAACATGGTAATATTCATTTTGCTAGTAGAAGAATTCTTTGTAGAAATCGGCAGACTAAAGTATTTTCCAGGGGAGTAAATCCTCCAAACAAAAACAATTCCAAATATAATCAGTTGTTTAGGTCCTGCTTTTTAGTTCTACTTTGACCCCTGACTAAGAACAATTTCATGTACATTTGTGCTATATTCTGGCCATGACACCCAGGGACAGACACAATAAGAATAACATGACGGTCAACCTCATATATTTGTGATTGCAACAATAACTTTGAAGATTATGACTTGTAGTAGACACAGAAATTCCAAACAATGTTCGCTCTGCCAGTTTAAACAAATCCAGGCTTCTCTCTATTTCATCAATCAAATGAATGTCCCTTCTTCTACCACAAGGATTAAACTACGTATTTGGTTCTAAGATGCATTTTCTTTGTCAATTATTGTGCTGAGAAATTCTATCATCTTAGATTTAGAAAGTAATCTTATGAGAAATACAAGAAGATAACCCCACTTTAAAAAGACCTAGGACTCAGAAGGCTGCATTATGGAAGGGTATGGAAACGTGACATTTGATTGCAGGGGGTGAGGGAGAATTGCAGAGTAAATAACGAACCAGGGACATTGCATACCTGAAATATTGTGTACCTCATCTGTTTGCTCATCAAACTCTTAGCAAAAGTTACATGTGTGAGAGTTGTCAGAATCCAAATGGAGTCACTAATGTTAAGAAAGCCCTGACAAATAGAGCCGAGGAAGGCCATGAAGAGAGGGTTCTCATGCTTGTACGCCCCATAATAAAAAAGACTCTACAAAAGCCACAACCTTGCACAAAAGCTGTCACAACTTTACACAAAAAATATTTCTGCAAGGACATCTGCCCAGCAACTGCCTGTCCAAACTTGGACTGGCATCACCCTGGTTATTGATCTTTGTAGCCAAGGATAATTATTTCAAAACAATTATGTAATGCCTCCTCATTTTTTTCCTTAAAAACCTTTGTCTTTCTTTACCTCCCTGAATATATACCAGTTTACTGTGCCATGCATATTCCTGTTGCAATGCTTTATTCTCAAATAAACATCTGTCCTTTTAGAGAGCCTTCCTCTGTTATTTAGGTCAACACATGTAAAGAGTAATTATCACATATTTCCTTTGATGTGATGACCAAGAGTTCAGAGAAATCTCACAGTGCACTGGACAGGGCACGGAGGCCAGGTTTTAAGAGGTGCCCTTCCTTCCTCAAGCAACTCTCCATGCATGAAGTAGAAACGTGAGTTCAAAGTGCCCAAATTATTAATAACTTCAGAAATTCGCACAGGGAAACCCACCTTTCAAAAGTGCTTTATATGAAAATTTTCAAGCATACAGAATAATTGAATGGATAGTACAATTATTTACCTACATACCTGCCAATCACCTAGATCCAGCAGTTGTTAATATTTTACTAGTCATTTGGTTGTAATAGTTCACATTTAAATACTTCCGCATGAATCTTCTAAAAATAAGAACATTTTAGTGACCTCCAGGGCAGAGTGATAGGAGAGTGCCATCCCACCCACAGTACTATTGCCACCTGGGCTGGGGACCGAGCAAGGGCCCGACTGCGCCAGCTGCCTGGCCACAGAGGGACATAAAGCCAGAACTCTCCCATCATACTTTTAATGGAGTCAAACCCATGTGTTTTATATATTTTTCTCTTTAATCTTGGGCATTTTGTTTCTCTTTCTCAGAACACTTGAAATGCTACAGAGCCCATAATCATATAGAAAGTATATCTGTAAATGCTATAGAGATACATACATTCACATTGTGTTTTGCTGTCTTCTAGATAATTTATTTTGCAACATTACTATACAGTTGTAAACAATTTATGTACTATAACATCACTTTGACTTATGTATAAAGACATAAATAAATTAATTTTAAAAATAAAAATGAGAACATTCTTTAGTATAATCATATCTAGGGCCATTAGCAGTAATTCTCTAATATTATCTATTATAATAGTTAAATTTTCCCAGCTGTTTCCAAAAAATCTTTTATTTTTCAAACCAGAAATCATTCAAGGTCATGCATTCCATTTGGTGCTTCTAGTCTCTTTTAATCTAGAGCAGACCCCACCTCTCATTTTTTTTTTTCATGAGATCACACTTTTTGAGAGAGGAGGCCAGCTATCTTGTAGAACATCCCACATTCTGGATGTTTCTTAATGTCCTAATGCTCCTTACTTAACATTTTCCCCTATCCCCTAGGCTTGGTTCAATTTAGGTTAAACATTCTTCAAAAGTGATGTTGTATACTCCGTATTGCATCACATTAGGGGGAACATAAGGTAGAATGCTCTACTATAAACGATGCTGATTTTTAAAGTTCTTTAATTTCAGTGTTTCCATAAGGAAACTGTTTGTATTTTGGATAGTAGAGAGCTATTTAGTACTAAGATTAAGGTGATTTGCAGTGTGTAATATAGTTACAGGCAACAGTTTACAGAACTAATCTCAAATGATGACTCATTATTTATTATTCTACCATCGATGAGGGAGACAAAACTGGATGTCAAAGGGACTTGAGAAATAGTTGAGGTCAGACTATTTGTCCCCAGGATGATGATTCCCATGTGGCCCAGATTTTGGCAGTTACTTCAGGGACATAGATTTCAGGCCTGGGTGATGGCATCTAAAAGGCTTAGGATGGTGGCGGTGAAGTTCAGCCACCAGCTCCCACTGCTCTCCCTGAAATTTTAGGAGCACTCCCAGGCTATTAGGCAAATAGTTATACAGCCCAAGTAGAGATTCTAGCCCTACTGCTTGTGCTGCTGTTATTTCAAGTACAACGACTATACATTTATCTATTTGATTTAAAAAATTGGTCTCTGCTCTAAAAAGCCTCTGGGCATAAGAACAGTAAAATTGTTCAATAAAATACTTGAATCAATTGACACCATTGTGTTTAAAAACACAATGTATCACAAAGCGACATAAAATGCCATGACCAGTATGAGGTTCCCTTTGGCTACACAAATTTTTGAAGGCAAGTTTTACGCTGGATTTTAAACACGTGTAAGCCTGGGTCTGGTTGAACTAGTGAAGGCAGATGGCATGATGGAAAAGGACACTCTTCCCCGGATTTAGATGGGCAAGGGGGTGCGCTTGGGTACATTTGAAATGATCCTTCAAGTTCACCTTCATCTCTTGCTTACTGTGCGCTAGGCACCCTTACTGCACTAGATGACTTAGGGTCCATGCATCATTCAATCATCCCAACAAATATGCGGGGTAGATATGACTGTTATTCCCATTTTAAAGGTGAAAAAAATCAAGGCACAGACTGAGGCACCAAGAAGTTAAGCAGACTGTCCAATGTCCCAGTAGCTGATTTATGATAAAGCTGGGATTTGAACTCAGGCAGTTTGGTTCTAGAGCCTGAGCTTTTGCTTTTAATTTTTGAATGTCTACTCTAAACTGACTACATTCATTCAGTCACTTTTTTAAATGAATTGTATACATGATATATGTTTGTGTTTGTGTGTGTGTGCACGTGTGTATCTTGCTACATGCCAGGTATTTCATTTGACGAAGCTCTGGAATGCAGCTCTTCAATGCAGGCTGACCCCAATTCGGACTGACCCCCATTCGGGCTGACCCCTAATAGTACGGGTCTTGCATTTGTAGATAAAACCTGATGAGGGGTCCACATGTCAACACGTTATGTAATTGCTGATGGAGGCATTTCAGGCCAGGAAATCTTTTTGTTCTGACCATTACATGGGCTCTGTGCTATTAACATTTAATGGCATGTTGGAGATGTGTGAAATTGATCACTGTGTAGACAATGTAAGAATGGGCTCCAGAAAGTTGATGTTATAAAACAGAGCGTTGGAGAGAGAATCAAGACACAAGGGGTTAACTTGAAAAGTATCTCCCATATGGATTGCTCATATTTGCCACTTTCTCTCAAGAATATAAACTAAACATAGCAAGAAAAAAAAAACCACTTTAACAGAACACACTTATGTTTCCTATTTTGGATAGAAGGATTTTTATGAGGAGATGAAGTGGCTTATTTCAGAGAGGTGCTGTTTCAACAATAACGGTGGAAACAGGGAAGACTTCTTTTCATTTGCGCAGTCTAGTTGAAAGCTCATTAAACCTATACAAGTGCAGAGACTATGAGCTGGAAAGACACTTGAATTTTAAAAAAAGACCAATAAAACAACATCAATTTTCATTGTTTGATGCTTTACAATTTTCAAGCTGCTTTCTCACACTGTATCAAAAATATCTTATTTGTATCCTCTCATCCTGGTGGAAATCTCTCCTGCTCATGAGATTCTCTCATCCTCACTTGCCCCCTGGCCTGGACTCTCAGCTGCTTGTTCTGGAGTAGCTGCTACTCCTGAAGCCAAAGGATTTTATGTAGGGCTGCAGGGCCTCACCTCTTGCAGTCACCTGCTATGGGCCTAGAGACTCTGGTCTTCTAGCCACTTCCAGACTTGGATGAAATGCCATAAAGGACACAGGAGTTGACTTCCTGGGTGGCCTTCTTGGGGTCCTGGGGGGAGGTGGTCAGGATGAGGCAATCAGGAAGTGTGGGCAAAATAAACTCTCTAATGGTGAATATTGACCAGTGTTCTATCCTCTCCTGATAAATTGCTTCAGGGTAGAGTTTCTCCATATAAGATGTCCTATGTGGTCTAGTGGGTGCTACTGCCAAGTGACTGGTTGTGTCCCTTTGTGGCTTCACAAGAAGCAGTGATCAATGTGGTAACTCATCCACTTTTCATTTCTTCTCCTTGTTTCTGTCTTTTTTCCTTTTGTCCTCATTCTCAATGTCCTAGGATTGTACCTCTCACATAAAGTACCAACACTTAATCCTTGCCTCAGGCTCTGTTTTCTGGGGAACTGAGTCTCATACATATATTTTATTTCAAACTCTCACCAACACTTTGAAACAGTCAGGTATATTATTGTTGGTCATACTTTAAAAGTGAGAAAACTAAGGCTCAGAGAGGTTAAGTGACTAACCTGAGGTCACATTCATTCATTTGTTGCTTAATTCATTTATTTAGCAAACATTTCTCAAGCACATTCTTGGTGCCAGGCACTGTTCTGTGTGCTGGTGGTGTCTAAGATAGGCTAGGTTTCTGCCTTCGTGGAATTCAAATACCAGTTAGGGGAGACAGGTGGTACAGAAATAAATATATAAATAACAAATTCAGATGGTGGCAAATTCTATTAAGGTAATACAACAGGGCTGTGTGTTAGAAAGTAGAGGGAAGGCAAGGAGAGCTACATTTATAATGTCATCAGGAAAGGCATCTCTGATGGGGTGACCCATGAGCTGACACCAGAGCTAGGTTAGAACTTCTAGAGCCCTAAACACTGCAGAGATGATCCCCTATTCCTGTGTATATTCAAATAGGTGTATATTCAATAGAGGTGTATATTCAAATAGAGGCAATACCACATGAGTATAATGAAGCCCAACATAGAAGGTGCTTGGTAAATGTCTGCTAAATGAATGAATAAATGAGTGAGCAAATGACAGATTCTCATTTTCCCCATGATGGTTACTTGGATTGAAAACAATATCACATTTCAAATTCTCACCCCCCCCCCCAAACAAAAACCCTCTGCGGAGAGAATGCCATTGTGCTATTATTGTCCTATAGTTGTGCTTCACCTACTCATTGAGTAACCCAGTCCCAGTGTTTGTTGAAGGCCAAATGATTTGCAACTCCAGGCACTTTTAGGACCTTGTGAGCAGAGGGAACAACAGGTACAAAGACAATGAAATGAAAGCAAGCCTGGGAGACTTAGGGAACAGAAAGCAAGCTGTTGTGACTGAGGAGTAGTAAGTGAGAGGGAGAGAGGAGTGACATGGGGTCAGAGAGGCAGGGTCCTGAGTATTATGGTGAGGGGTTATGATTTTGTCTTAAGGGCGATAGGGAGCCATAGCAGGATTGTAAGCTGAGTGATATGATTAAACTTATTGCTAAGTGGTAATTCTAAGTCCAGAACTCAGGCCTAAGTACTTCTTCTAGACCAAGCATGTGTCCGGGCTGAACTCTGCTGCTCCCATTCTTGTGTAGACTGAAGCCTGGCTTCACAATAGCACATAATAACACAAGGCCCTCCGATGAAGTGATGGTGTGTCTCCAACTGCACCCCTCTCATGAAATCACATTCCCTCCACTGGGCTTTTGTTGTTCCATCTATAGATTGGAGATGATACAACCTCTTGCCCAGACAGGAGGTGGTGGGGTGGAGACTCACAGGTCATCAGACAGGAAGCATGTGACCTTGCAGCTGCTGAGAATGACCAGGGGTTCAAATCTGTCTGAATACTCCAGCCGTCAGATCAGCAGCGTCTGTCCTGCCATTTAAGAAGTGACGATTTTGATATTGTTTCATCTCCTATAAGAGGACTATGTGGTTGTGTGCAGTAATGAGGGTGAGGTCAGCAGGAGGCTCATAGTTTTAAACATCGTGCAGAAAAGTGATAAAGACCAGAAACCGCAATCTGATGAGCAAAGTTTTATTTTGTTTTTGTTTGTTGTTTTTGCATAAAAAGGATGGTGGAGTTTCCAAAATAGGAAGACTTTGAGAAGAATTCTGAGATTCTCAATTAATGGGCATGCAAGTGCAAAGGTTGGGGTCCCATTCTGAGCAGGATTCAGAAATTATCCATAGGCTTGAAGCTTTGCTCTCCCTTGCCTTCCCAACATCCATTCTCTTAAAAAAGAACTCCAGCTCAGGGTCACAATTTCCTCTTTTCCTTGGGCTGCCTCTCTCTGGGGAGTATGGACCAGGCAATCCTGAGGTCTTCGATAGTTCTTGCACCTTGTGCTTTTGCACCATGAGTGCACAAATCCCCCCAGGCAGGTGGACACAGCCATGCCCCGTCCTTCCCTAGCCTGTCCCCCAGAGCGTCTGTCCTTTCCTCTGGCTCTGCTGATCTCCACTCAGTAGGTTGCCTTGAGGACAGCAGAGTGACTGACCCTCGCCAGCTGATCACTAAGTGACATTTTGATGTTATTAATGTGTATTCATCTGCTGCCTTCCTTCTCCCAAAAGGAGCGGGGGAGAGAAACATTATTGACTCGGGATGGGGGACTGCCGGAGTGCTCACGCAGAAGGGGGAAGGGAGGTAGGAGATTGAACCGCTGCAGAGGCTGGCGGGGCCGGGGGACGTGGAGAGGGCTCATAGGGGAGTGGGTAAACAACAATGTTTGTGCATCACAAAATCGCACCTTCTCCTGAGCCCAACTGTTTCACCATCCTGCCCCCACCAGCCGGGCGCCTCTTAGCAATTCCCCAGCTGTCAGCTCGCTACCTGCCGGCTTGGCTGCGCGGCGCAGCGCTCCCCTGGGCCCCGCGGCTTGTCAGCGGGCTGCGTCAGCATCACGCCACACTGTCTCCCGTTGGCCCGGTGATCAACGCCTGACGGGCCGGCCCTCTCTCCCCTCTCGGCTGGGGCCAATGGGAGTCAGGGGAAGGTTTTGGTTACAAATGAAAATGAAATAAATAAGTCATACTCCTGCACTCAGGAGTCTGGGAGCAACATCTTCATGGCCTCGTAAATCTTTCCTTTTAAATTTGTCCTTTTCCTTCCAGATGCCCCTCCCTAGCCACCGCCTACACTTGGCTGGGCCCCACAGTGCAGGGAATGCAAAATGAGAACCTTGGGCTCAGCCAGCCACCCCCACCCCACCGACGGAAAGCATTTCTGCTGTGTGTGGAGAGGAGCCAGCAGGCGAGTTCCAACACAGTCGCCCGTCCCCATCCCACCCTCACCCCCTGCCCCCCGTGGTCTTCTGACTTTTGTGACAAGCCACCCAGTCCCCTCCCAGGTCACCCCTCAGCCCCGGCTAACTACCCCAAAGCTCTCAGTCTCTTTGTTTCTTCCCGACACAGGGAGGTTGTGAGGATTAAATGCACTGCCCTCTTTTAAGATGCCCAGAAGTTTTCCTAAAATTTCTCTATCTCTCTATATTAGACATTTTATTAAAGCTTGTTGACTTTGAATCTTTTGCTTAAGACTTTGTCCTCTGTGTAAAAACACATACCTCAAGGCAGGGGGTGTTGTTCATCTCATACCCTGAATGTGAATAAAAGAGTCTGGAAATTGGACCTCAGAGGGTTGGGACAGATGGCCAAAGCTCCTGCAGACCCGGAGAGGCGGGTGCACACTGGACAATGGTGGCTTGCCCAGGGTTGCCCAGGAGCTGTCACAAGGAGAATGCTCCTGTCTACCCGGGGATGTCCTGAGCAGATGGGTCAGTGGCGGGAGATCATGGGCCCCTGGGCCAAAGGGCTCGAGAGGAGCTGGGAGGGAACATGGGAGGGTGGCTGCTTGGGAAACCAATCCTTAGGGCATGGGAGCCCCCAGATGGTCAGTTTTGTCTTAAAATACCTTCACTTTGGACTAGGGTAGACAGCCTTCTTGGCCACTACTTCCCACACTCCCTTCCCGGCCTCTCTTCAAGGCGTGATGCTGGAAGAGAATGGGAGTGTATCCTCCATCAGCTGTGGCCAGAGGGGTCACTTTGCCAGCGTCCTGGGTTGTTGTGGGGTCAAGGGGAGATTGGTGCCTGGTGTGTTGTGAAGTTAAGGAGAAAGACAGTGAAATGGTTTGGTTTAAGGAAAAGTCGCCCAACTTCTGTCCGATGGGAACACTGAAGGCCCCACCAGGCAGTGGGGCGGCCCTCTGACAGATGCCAAGACGGAGCCGTGTTGGATCAGGAGGGCACACAGGCAAGGGGTCTGCGGCCACTTACTCGTTGTCCAAGAAGATTCTGTTATGTTGAGAGCCATGTACATTTCTATCTCTTCCAGCTGTTCCTAACCGCCTCCTCTGCATGGCTGCCATGCAGAGGTGATATGAGGTTTTTATAGACTGTACTTTTGGTGAATGGAGAGCTTCCAGATTGTGTTTGGGTCCAAGATGAAAAAGGCTTCCTCACAGAGCCTCTGGGTGCCATGAATGGGTGGATTTGCCATGAAGCTAGTGCACTTTAAGCTTTAGGGCTCCTCATTTGCATGAGCTCTGACCATGGCTCTGAGGATGCCCAAGGAATGCTCACACGGGGAATATGGTCTGCCCCTGGAAGGACAGATCCTAAGAAGAGGTCTAGGTGGGATCTGTAGGAACAAGAAATTCTAGGACCCCATGTACATGGACCAAGATCCAAGCATGGTGGTGTGAGCCTGTAGTCCCAGCTACTCCAGAGGCTGAGGCAGAAGGGTTGCTTGAGCCTAAGAGTTCAAGGCTGCAGTGAGCTGTGATCCTACTACTGTACTCCAGCCTGGGAGACAGAGTGAGACCCCATTTCAAAGCAGAAGAAGAAGAAGGAGAGGAAGGAGAAGAAGGAGAGGAGGAGGAAGAGGAAGAGGAAGAAGAAGAAGGCATGGGCTTCAAGTAGACATATCTTCTAACCCCACAGACATCTTGCCCTGTGCAAATTGACACCAAGGAAGGAGGAGCAGAATGTAGCCCAATAAAGTGCAGATTGCCCCTTACCTGGGGCTGAGAAGGTTTTGACAGTATCCCAATAAGATGCCTGAGATAGGGAGTACACATATATACAGGGAGTAATAATATGTCAAATAAATTGTGCCAGGAGCTAGTTTGTAGAATATTTTTCTAAATATTATCCCTTATCTATGTGAAAAAATCTTGATGAAAGTTTCCTCAGATTTGACAACTACCCTAATAGTTTACATGACAATACCACCAATGAGTTCTGGAACTGAAAAAAGCTTTTATCAACTATCAATAATAAAAGACAAGTTTTGATCAACCGTGCCAGAGGAAAGACTGAATTATCTTTCTATTTTCCCTACAGGAAAGAAATTACAGAATTGTTGTCATGCAAAGAAGTCATCAAAGAGTATGCAGCCAAATATAGAGGAACAAGTATTATAGGCATGTTAGAAAGTTAATTAATAAAAACATTACATTATCTTTCTATATTTGTGATATATGTGATATTTGCCTACTTAAAAAAAAAGTAACTGTTTTATTTCCTCATTCTAAGTAAATATTCTTTTCTTTGTACCTAATTTTATATTTGTAGTTTAGTATTGTTTTTCTTGGAAAGACTTCCAAGATTTATAAACTTCAAGCTCCAAAAAACTTGGACCTGCCGCCGACACCCTAATTCTTTCTGAGTAACAATATTCCTTCATTCTGTAGCCTGGGAATGAGAGGAAATTATTGTAACGACTTCATGTCCTCAATAGATTGGGCCACATAGGCTGAGATTCAGTTTAAAAATGTTTATGAGACTTGAGATGTTTACCAGACTTGCAAAGCTCCATGATCTTGAATAAGCCACTTAACGTTGTGGATTTTGGAGTCTTCATCTGGAAAGTAAGAGGGTCAACAAATGTATTCTAGTTTGTTCTCTGGCACTAATATCCCCCTGTGATTTTTTTTGCACTGAAACAGAATTTAGCATTGATAACAGGAGGAGCACCACAGTATATGCTGAGAACTGTTGGTATTAGTTATCCTCCATGGCGGTAAGCAGATCCCCAGATAATGTCTTCCCTAAGCAGCGTCCAATTTCACAACTTCTACCCATATTTCACTTTGATATAGGTGCAGCTCACAATTTACACAACATACGTGCTTCTGCAAAGTCATATTTTTCTGACTCAGAATACATAATGAATGTACTAGGGACGAATTTGAGAAAGAAAATCTATCATGAATTTCTTATTGGCAAATGTAAGAAAATGTGACTTTATAAAAGGATCCTTCAAGTGGCTTCCAACTACACAAAGATATTCACACCTCATATATAATTCCTTAAAATTCATATATTCAGATTTATGAAATGTGAAGTCACATTAGCAACAGGCAAAGTGACAAGTAGGAGATCCAGTTTCGATCTTGGAATGGGGACAATGAATAAAGATGGAGAGATTTGTGGTCTAGAAGTCAAGTGTATGGGTGGAAGAGAGCTTGTTGTCCCAAAATGTCTGGGTGATCCCAAACCGAATGAGAAACCTTGCGGCGTGTCTCAGGTGGCACACTTACTCCTGTGTTGGCTGTAATACCTTCTGACATCGAATGTGGCCAATACATTTCCACATATTACTGTAAGCGTGTGGGCCTGCTTCTACTACATACTGCATATAGTATGTCCAGAACTTATCAGCATTCATTTATGCACCTAACTGAAATGACCGTGCAGTGATGTGGCTACAAGGCTTCTGCCCCAAGGAAGTTGAGATGTCTCAGTTCAAACAAACAAATTGCTCTGACTCTTTGCAATTGTTCAACATATATTTCCCTTTTCTTTTTCTTACTGTCTCTGGGTACCCCTCTTGCTCACCTTAAAATGGTCACTAGCTGTGTGCATATGTTATTCTGAAGCAATAATGGCTCTGAGTACATGTTTATTAATTCATTCTGCTGTGTCACTGTCTCACTGAATCAATAGTGTTGGCTTGGGAAGTGCTAACTCTGAGCTGAGGCCGCTTCCTCCTTCCAACCTTGCAGAATAGCAGGGGCTCCCTGAAGTGGTTGCTAACACTCTCACATTTACCATTTCTCTTTCCTTCCTTCTTCCTTCATTAGCAAACCTTCTTGGTGAGGTTGGACTTAAGGATGGAGCACTTAGATCTTGAGTTTTTCCTTCATCCCTGTGCAAAGTTTCATTTTAAAACAAGGAAATAATCTGTTTCTCTTCACCCACAACCCTTTGTCTGGGGAGAGTCGTATAGAGTTTAGGCACATGGACCCGGAGAAAGACTCCCTCCGTTCCAGTATTTCCTACCTGTGTGTCCTCGGACAAGTCACTGAACCTCCTTAAAGTAAACCTCACAATCTGGAAAATGGGGATTAAAAATGGACCTCCCTGCAGAGTCACGAGATTAGATGCCGTAAGGCATGTTGGTTTCTTAGCGCAGCTCAGACAGGTACACAGCAAATGCTCAAGGAGCGTTGCCAGGATCCCTGCTTCTCGTGTCTCCTCTCCACGCTTACTCCCTGGGCGGGTTTTCTTCTGACTTGAGTTTTTGCAGGAGGGGCAGGAGACTGGCTTATATCCCTACTGTTAGCTTTTGGCTTTGCATTGTGTGTGTGTGTGTGTGTGTGTGTATCTGTCCTTCTTTTCCTTTCTTCCTCTTTAGGTTCTCTCTTCCAGACCACTCCCTTCTTCACTTCCTTGGATCACACACAGACTCGCCTTGAGTTTCTCAGGGGCTAGCAGAGAGTGCATTTTTGTCTCCTACCACCAGCCTCTGACTTAGGACACAATTTGTAGTAAGTGCCCAATAAAATGTCTGCAAAGTAACTTCCTTTCCGTATTCTGTTCAGATTCTTGGCTTGCTATTTTTATTAGAGTCCTACATCTTGAACATTTGCTTGTTTTGGCAATAGAGTCTATGTTTATAAGATATTCCTGTAAGGCTGTGTCCTCAAACAACATTTCACATGTATGCCTCGCAGGATGCTAGTCCAGTGCAAAGTACCAGGAGAAAAAGAGTCTGTGGTCATCTGTGTCCCCTCTCGTGCTTTGTGAGGAATGAACTGTTGTAAACAACTGTCCGGCGAAGAGAAAAAGAACAATCTATATGACCTGGAGAGGGACGTTGTGGCTGCTGTGCTTTCTTTGCCCCTTAGCAAGGCCTGCACAGACTACTTCCCACCCCACTTCCCTCCAGTCCTCTGCACCCAGCCAGGTCCCCCCCTCTCTTTAGGTGGCTCGTCTTTAACCTCCTAAATATTTGTAGCCAAGGCTCAACTTTGGCCACCGGGATTAGGTGCCAGCCTCTGCCATACTTTTTTTCTACTTCTTGTCTTCCTTTTTAATGATATCTAAAGGTGTGACCCCCGCCCTTTCAGCATTCACCTCTAACAACATTTCGCTGCCCTCTCCACAAAAGAGTCTCACAGTTATCTACAGCAAACTCCTAAAAATCAGAGGGGTGGGGAAACACTGGGCTAGGGGAGTGATTCCTTTTTAAAAAATTTAAATAAACATAGCTTTAGATTTATAGAACAGTTGCAGAGATATTACAGAGAGTTCCTGTACACCCCTCACCCCGTTTCCCTGTTGTTAACATGAGACGTTACCGGGTTACGCTTGTCCCAAGTAAGGAACCAGCATCGGTACGTTGCTATTAACTACACTCTACCCTCTACACAGATTTCAGTAGTTTCCCCTAATGCCTCTTTCCTGCTGCAGTATCCTATCCAGAATGTCACACTGCATTTAGTCATCGTGTCTTTTTAGTTTCCTCTGGTTCATGACAGTTTCTCAGACTTTTCTTGTTTTGGATGACACCGTCAGTTTTGAGGAGTACTTACTGGTCAGATATTTTGTAGAATGTTGTTGAATTTTTTAAAATAATTGTACTAAATATAATTTGTACACCATAGAATTCACCCATTTAAAGTGTACAATCCAATGGCTTTTGGTATATTCACAAGTAGGTGAAAATATCACCATACTCAATTTTAGACTATTTTTATCACCTCACCCTCCTTCTCCTCATTCCCACCAGCCCTGGGCAACCACTAATCTACTTTCTGTCTTGCCTACTCTGGACATTTCACACAAATAGAATCATACAATATGTGGCCTTTTGTGACTAGCTTCTTTCACTTAGCGTGATGTTTTCAAAGTGCATCTATGTTGTAGCATTTATCAATATTTCATTGTTTTTTTCTGGCCAAATAATATTCCATTGTATGTGTATACCACATTTTATTTAATCATTCATCAGTTGATAGATGTGTGGGCTTTTTCTACCTTTTGGCTGTTATGAATAATGTGGCTATAAACTTTCATGTACAATTTTTTGTGTGGACACACATTTTCATTTTTGAAAAAAATGCCTATGCCTATGGTGTATACTTAGGCATAGAATTGCTAGGTCCTATGACAAATCTACAGAAGTGTCAGACTGTTTTGCAAAGTGGCTGTACTGTTGTACATTCCCACCAGTAGTGTATGAGGGTTCTGGTTTCTGTATATCCTATATCCTTAGCAATATTTGTTATTATCTAACTAACAATTATTATCTAACTAACAATATTTGTTATTATCTAACTTTTCGATTTTAGCCATCCTAGTGAGCATGTGGTGGTATCTTGTGGTTTTGATTTGCGTTTTCCTGATGACTAACAGATGGGCATCTCTTCATTTGCTTATTGGCCATTTGTATATCTTCTTTGGAGAAATGTTTACTCAAACGCTTTGCACATTTTCAAATCAGGTTGTCTTTTTATTAATGAGTTGGAAGGCTTCTTCATATATTTTGGATACAAGGCCTTATCAGACATATGATTTGTAAATATTTTCTCCCATTTTGCGGGTTGTCTTTTTACTTTATTGATGGTGTTCTTTGAAGCACAGAAGTTTTAAATTTTGATGAAGTTCATCTATTTTTTCTTTTGTTTCTCATGATTTTGGTAAGCAAGAGCATATCCAAGAATCCATTGCCAAATCTGAGGTCTATTTACCCCTGTATTTTCATCTACGAGTCTTATAACTTTTGCTTTTATATTTAAGTCTTTTTGCTATTTTGAGTTAACTTTTGTGTATAGTGTAATGTAAGGCTCTTATTTCTTCTTTTTGCCTGTGGTTATCCACTTGTTCCAGCACCATTTGTTAACAATACTATTCTTTCCCATTGAGTGGTCTTGGCACCCCTGTGGAAAGACAGTAGATCAGAGACACATGGTTTACATCTGGACTGTCAGTTCTGTTGCATTGATCTGTATGCTTGTTTGTAACTATATGTCAGTAACACACTGTCTTGATTATGGTGTTTTGTAGTAAGTCTTGAAATTGGTGAGTGTTATCCTTCAACTTTACTCTTTTTCAAGATGGATTTAGCTATTCTGATCCTTTCCAATTCTATATGAATTTTGGGATCAGCTTATCAATTTCTACAAAAAAGCCAATTGGGATTCTGGCAGGGATTTCATTTAATCTGTAGCTTAATTTGGGGACTATTGCCATCTTAACAATATTAAATGTTTCAATCCATTGACATGGGATGTTTTCTCATTTTATTTAGATCTTTTTTAATTTCTTAGAACCATTTTTTAAAATAATTTTCAGGGTATAAATTTTGTACTTCTTTCATTAAATTTATTCCTAAATATTTTATTATTTTTAATGCCATTGTAAATGGAATTGTTTCCTTTATTTCACTTTTGGATAGCTCATTGCAAGTGTATAGAAACAGGATTGATTTTTGAATATTGATCTTGTATTCTACAACCTTATAGAGCTTGTTTATTAGTTTTAGTAGTTTTTTTTCCATGGATTTAGAATTTTCTATAATACAAGTTCATGTCATTTGTGAATTGATATAGTCTTACTTATTCTTTTCCAATCTGGATGCCTTTTATATATTTTTCTTGCCTAATTGCTTTGAGTAGAACCTCTAGCACAATGTTGAATAGAAGTGGCAAGGGCAGACATCCTCCTCTTGTTGGATCTTAGCAGAAAGCATGCGGTCTTTCACCATTAAGTATGACGTGGGTTTTCATAGGTTTCCTTTATCAGGCAGAGAAAGTTCCCTTCTATACCTAGTTTGTTGAATGTTTTCTGTCATGAAAGGGTGCTGAATTTTATTAAATGATTTATTGACAAAAAAGACCATGTGGTTTTTGTTTTCTTAATTTTTTCAATAGCGTATTGCATTTATTGATTTTTGAATGTTAAACCAATCTTGCATTCCTGGTGTAAGTCCTACTTAGTCATGCTGTATAATTCCTTTGTGTATTGCTGGATTCAGTTCGCTGGTATTCTGTTGAAAATTTTGTATCCATATTCATTAGAAATATCGGTCTATAGTTTTCTTTTTTTGTATGATGTCTTTGTTGGGTTTTGGTATCAGGCTAATACTGGCATCACAGGATGGATTGGGAAGTGTTCTTCTTCTGTTGTTTGGAAGAATTGTGAAGAATTGGTATTAATTCTTTATATGCTTCATAGAAATGACCAGTGAAGCCATCTGAACCTGGGCTTTTCTTCATGAGTAGTTTTTTGATTGCTGATTCAATCTCTTTACTTGTTATAGGCCTGTTGAGATTATCTATTTATTCTTCAGTCAGTTTTGGGAGGTTTTGTCTTTCTAGGAATTTGACCATTTCATCTAAATTGTTTATTTTTTTCACATACACTTGTAGATAATACTCTATGATAATTTTTTTTTATTTCTGTATGGTTGGTAGTAGCGACCCCTCTTTCATTTTTGATTCTAATGTCTTCTCTCCTGTTTTCTTGACAAAGCTAAAAGTTTGTCAATTTTGTTAATGTGTTCAGAGAAGCAGCTTTTGTTTTTATTGAATTTTTTCTATTGTTTTTCTCTTTCTATTTCACTAATTTCTGCTCTAATCTTAATTATTTCCTTTTTTTCTGCTTGCTTTGGGCATAGTGTCTTTTTTTTTCAGTGCCTTAAGATGGAAAGTTGAGTTATTGATATGAAATCTTTCTTATTTTTTAGTGTAAGCATGTATAGCTATAAATTTCCTTATAAGCACTGTTGTAGCTACATTCCATGAGTTTGCTATGTTGCATCCTCATTTTCATTCATCTTAAAGTATTTTCTGGTTTAGCTTTTGATTTAATCTTATTGGTATTTTCTTAGTGTTATTTAATTTCCACATATTTTAGAGTTTCCAAAATTTCTTCTTTGTTAACAATTTCTAATTTTATTCCATCATGTTCGGAGGACATGGTTGGACTATACCTATCCCTCTAACTCTGTTGAGATTTGTTTTATAGTCTAGCATATGTTTGATTCTGGAGAATGGTCCATAAGCACTTAAGAAGAACCTATATTCTGCTGTTGTTTGGTGGAGTTTTGTACAGATGTCTGTTAGATCCATTTGGTTTATTGTTTTATTGAAGACTTTTATTTTCTTGATGATCTTTTGCCTAGTTTTTTAAAATCCATTATTTAAAATGGGGTGCTTAATCTTCAGTTATCACTGAATCTCCCTTTATTATTGTCTCCTTTTATTATGGTCCATTTCTTCCTTCATTTCTGTCAGTTTTTGCTCTGTGATTTCTTTTGGTTCTCTGTTGTTAAGTGTATATATAATCATAATTGTTATATTGTCCTGATGGATTGACCCTTTTATCAGTACAAAATGTCCTTCTCTATCTCTAGTAACATTTTTTTTGTCTTAAAGTCTGTCTTGTCTGATATTAGTATAAGCACTCCAGCTTTCTTGTGGTTGCTATTTCAGGATATTTTTCTATCCTTTCATTTTCAATGTATTTTAATCTTTGAACCTAAAGTATTCTGTTTATCTGGGAATGTCTTTATTTTGCCTTCAGTTTTGAAGGGTTACTTTGCTGGATACAAGATTCTTGGCCATTTGAACACTTTGAATGTTATCCTACTAGCTTTTGGACTCCATTGTTTTTGTTGAGAACTCAGCTGTCAAGTAAATATGGGTTTCTTTGTAAGTGATGTGTCATTTTTTTCCTTGCTGTTTTCAAGATTTTCTCCTTGTCTTCAGCTTTCAGCATTTTTACTACCAATTTTTGTATTTCTCTGTGTTTATCTTACTTGGAGTTCATTGACCTTTCTGGATGTGTAGATTAATGTTTTTCAGCCATTATTTTTTAAAATATTTTTTCTGCTTCTTTTTCTCTCCTCTCCTTCTGGTGGTCCTCTTATACATATGTTGGTGTGTTTAATGGTGTCCCATATTTCTCTGATGCTCTGTTCATTTTTCTTTATTTTTCTCCACTATTCTTAGACCGTATAAGCTCTATCAATCTGTCTTTAAGTTTGCTATTTCTTTCTTCAGCCAGTTCAAATCTACTGTTGAGTCCCTCTAATAAATTTTTCATTTCTGTTATTATACTTATCAATTCCAGAATTTCCATTTGGTTCTTTTTTAAAAAATATAATTTATTGACATTCTCTGTTCGATGCAAAATGGTCATCATATCTACCTTTATTCCTTTAACAATGGTTTCCTTTAGTTCTTTGAGCATATTTATAATTGCTACTTTGAAATCTGTGTCTGTTAAATCTGACATGTGATGACTGTCATAGACAATTTCTGTGGCCTCCTTTTTTTCCAGTGTATAGGTCATATTTTAGTATTTCTTTGCATGTATCTTTTTAATTAGACACTGTACATTTTACATAATGCACTATAGCAACTTTGAGTGCTAGTCTCTCTAGGAATTGTTATTATTACTTGCTTGTTTACTTGTTTAGTGACTGGCTGAACTATTTCAGTAAAACCTATTTCCCCTTCCCATTTCATCCCTGCTACAGTGTGACGTCTCTGATGTTGCTCCTCAGGGGTGTGGACTTGGGTATGCTCACAGTCACCTGGGATGACAGCAGTTTTGACCAAGCTTTCTTTGACTGTTTCTCTCTTTCCTTGACCACACATAATTATAAACTCAATTAATTGCCAGCTGATTGCTTTGTTTTCAACAATGCCCCCGGGCATAAATTGCTTCACATACTAATCCAATCAGATTCCGGCTCCTTTGAAGGGAAAGTTCTGAGGTCAGGTGTTTGCAATTTGTTTTTACCTCAGGAAGGTAAGGTGTCTCTCCATTTCTCTTCAGCAATCTAGCTGTTCTACAGCTTAGTCTTTATTTCCAATTACTCTACCAATCTCCTCAAATTTGCCTTACACCACAACTTCCAGGGCTTTTGAGGGCATCTTCAGTCTTGAACTCCTTCACACTCTGCACACTCTGTTGAAATGAAATCAGCTCCTTTAGGAGATTTTGAGCCCTCTGTTCTATGGCCTGTTTCTTCCCTCAGACAAAATATGTGAGCCAGGCTCTGGTTCTGGGGGCAGGGAAAATGGTGTGTTTTTCTCTGAGTGACATCCTTGCTTCAGAAGCTGAGTGCTCAGTAGATGAGGAGGGTGGCAGCACTACGTTGCCTCCTGGCATGGCTTTATGAGCCAAGACAAGCACAGCTGGGGTCCCAGTATTCTCAGCAACACAATCCCCAAGGTAGAGTCTGTGTCACACAGTCGGGGCTGGGCAGAAGAAGGGAATCCTTGCCTCTTGCCACATTCATCCAGAACTTAGCCTCAGCAACAGGTAGCTAGGGGAAAGATGAGAAATGCCAATGCCCTGCTCCTTCCAGGAAAATAGCCCTCTGACTGGCAGTAGGAGAGAGAAGCAGCCCTGTGTTTTTAGCTGTAGCAGTTTGGAATGGAGTCTCCACCTCACTGAGCTGGGAGAGGGAAGGAAGGATGTGGGTCTTGGTTCAAATACCACTAACTTGTTTTTCTGAGTTTTAGTAAATTTTCATGAATAAATGGTTTTTCATTTGTTATATGACACTAGGTCTATTTCTAGAGACCTTAAATTGTTTTTAAAAATAATTTTCACCAGTTTTAATGAGGAGGAGTCTGTGGAGCTCCTCATGCTGTCAAGCTGGAAGTGGAACTTCTCAATGATAGGATAGTGATTCTTAATAGGAGGTGGGTGCCAGGAGGGCATATCAAAATCCCCTGTTCAGCAACATGGAGAGTCACTGGTGCATGAACCTTGGGTATCAGTGGCAGTATGATATCTCCCATGGGTGTGTTGGGATGAAAAGAAGGCTGAAAATGACTGGGCTTCTCTGCTGCAATTAGGAAGTTTCTTGTAGAGAGAAACAGATATGCCTGCTATACAGTAAATGCCCACTGCATTGATCTCAAGTAGATGGAAAATATAGTTT
This sequence comes from Lepilemur ruficaudatus, assembly GCA_963574885.1. Lineage (NCBI taxonomy): Eukaryota > Metazoa > Chordata > Mammalia > Primates > Lepilemuridae > Lepilemur > Lepilemur ruficaudatus. The sequence goes on along the minus strand of CAUYRT010091314.1, from coordinate 7,639 downwards.
TATAGTAGATGTAAAGTAATGTAAGGAATTAAGAACACAGTTTCTATAGTCAAATTGCCTAGGTTTGTTTCCTGGCTTCACCTTTTATTAGCTGTTTGGCTTTAAGAAAGTATTTAGTCTTCCGGTGCCTCTGTAAAATGGGAATAATATAATAGTTTTTACCTTAATAAATGTCAGCCATCAGGCAGGTTATGCATATAATAGGCTTTTGAGTTTTGTTGGATGGATAAATGGAATTGCATAATGACAAACATGGAATATCAGTTTTCAAAGAAAGAATTAATAATGCATTCAATTATGATCAGTGTAGTTAAGTGTTTCTAGGGTGATTCAGAAAGCACTTAAGCATTTTACAGGAACCAAGCATCATACCTCTGAGAGGAAGAGGTGAAGGAGATGGATTGAATCCAACCTGGCTCGATGATATCCCCTGGGAGTGAATTTTGTAATGAACCCCTAAAATCTGTTCAGCTTGCTTACTCTCTTTCTCTTTTCTAAAACAAGAGTGCCAAATATATGAAGGAAAACACTCTATTGTTTAGAAGATTTGTGTCTGGGGTGTTCTTGTGTTACAGACACAACAGGTATCATGGCATTTCCTCAGGGGTTGGATTAGATGGGACATAGGTCTCTTCCCATCCTTACAGTGCATCGTACTTTGTACCAGCATCATCAATACTTCTTCCTCTGAAGTCTCACTCACTGTGCTGCCAAGAAACAGCCCCATGGAGCCACTTTAGTGAAGTAAAGCTTTCTCCTACTCCTTCTGTGATCATTATAAATTCATCATTTCCAGCTGCTCCTGAATGCGTTTCTACCTTTCTTCTTTGTGCTTTACAAATTGTGTAGCTTGGGGGTGGAAAGGGGATAATTCTAGTAGGGAAGCTACTGCCAAAAACACAAAATGAAAGAAGCACTCTTCTTTGTTTCAGATCTGCCATCTCACAGGATTTCTTTTATTTTACTTTTTCTGTTAAATTACATCTCCTAATTAGGTCATGCCACTGGAGGTGACCTACATTTCAGAAGCCAACAAGCAACCCCAGAGAGGCAGGGAAATGGGTGGGAGAGAAAGAAGAATGGCTTCAAAATGGCTTCAAATGCAGCTTTTCTCAATGTTTCCTCATGAGAGAAGTTTCCAAAAACTTGATTTTTAAATAAGAGACGTACTTCTTGGTTCAACCCAGTATTCTGAAAGCTTATCTGCTGGGATATACTGTGCTCATTCACTCATTCACACATGTTCACCAGGTATGTTTTGCATATGTAATAAATTATTAGGCATGATTGAGGATGCAAAGAGACACAAGAAATGATCCCTGCTCTCGAGGAGTTTGCAATCTAGTTGAGAAGTCAAGATCTTCCCAGAAGAGTTAAGAAATAGGAGACAGTATATGAAAATAGGGGTTGTATTATTCATCTGTTGCTGCCAAAATATGACCCCATAATGTACTATCTTAAAACAATAGACATTTATTATCTCACATAGTTGCTATGCATCTGGAATCTGGGAGTGGATTAGCCGATTCAAGACCTTTTACAAGGTTGCAGTGTCAAGATCTAAGCTCAGGCTACAGTCATCTGAAGTCTCACCTGGGGTTGGAGGAGCCACTTCCAGGTTGGTTTACTCACATAAATGGTGAGTTTATGATGGTTGTTGGCAGGAGGCCTCAGTTTCTTATCAAGTGGACTTCTTCATAGGGCATCCTGGATGTTATAGTGACGTGGCACATGGCTTACCCTAGAGTGAATGGTCCAAGAGAGGAAAGCAGAAACCGCAGTGTCTTTTATGAACCACCCTTAGAAACAATGCATCATTTCCATAATACACTATCAGTAACATGGGTGAGTCCTATTAATGTGGGAGGGAGTATACAAGGGCATTAACACCATGAGGTAGGGATTATCAGGGGCCATGTAGGAGACTGGCTATCGTAGGCACCAAGTGATTTCTTTAGAATTTAGGAGCTATAGAAGCCAGGAAGTAAGAGAGGTGACTGTATGTAGGAGTGATGTATTTGTTTCCAAGGGCTGCCATGAGAAACTGCTACAAACTGGGTGGTTTAAAACAAATAAAATTTATTCTCCCGCAGTTCTGGAGGCTGGAAGTCCAAAATCAGGTTATCACAGGGTTCCCTCTGAAGGCTACAGGGGAAGTCTTTGCTTGCCTCTTTCCTGGCTTCTGGTGGCTGCTGGCTGTCCTTGGCATTTGTTGGCTTGTAAACACATTGCTCCAATCTCTGTGTGCATCTTCACATGGTGTTTTTCTCTCTGTGTGTCTATGTGTCCTCACATGGCCTTCTTATAAGGACAATAGTCATTGGACTAAGTGTACTCCTAATCCAATATCATCTCAACTTAACTAATTACATTTGAAAATTACCCTATTTTTAAATAAGGTACCAGGAGTTAGGACTTCAACATATCTTTTTCAGGAACACAATTCGAGCTGCCAGTAGTCAGGAACAGGGGTTATGAGGAAAAAAGAATTGGACCTTCAAGTATAGTTAAGAATTGGATGGAGAAAGAATAGACTAACATTCTAGGTGGGTGAGGTGTCATCACAAAAGAAGAAGAAAGAGAATAAGAAAAGGAAGGTAAAAAACCATGAGTTCTATTCAGTAAAATGAAGGGGGTAAGTCTGATTGGAGAAGAGAAGTGGCAGGACTTTGGTTTGAAAAGTTAGGTTATGGAGTTCTTGTGGAAGCTCTTAAAAGACATGCTAAGGAGTTTGGATTTTACCCTTCAGTCAATGGTGAATCACTCAAGGTTTTCTCTCTTTCTCTCACCTCTCCCCACCACCAGAAGCCTATAACTACACTTATTTATTTTTATTATATTAATTGAGGTATAATTAACATCAAGTGTACAATCCTCAATAAGTTTTTACATACACACACATATGCCACATACACACACCTAAATTTCTCTGAATTAAATGATAGAACAATTCTAACACTCCAGAAGGTGCACTTTGTATCTCTACCCAGTCAATATTATCCCGCAGAAATTAGTGTTCTCACGTCTATTACCATTAATTAAGAGTAGCCTGTTCTTAAACTTCATATACATACCATATATACTCTTTTATGCCCTGTTCCTTTTGCACATGCACTATCTGTGAGTTATTCATGTTCTTGTGTGTAGCGGTAGGTGTTGGCTCTTTTTAGTTCTATATAGTAATCCACGGTATGAATATGTCACATTTCATTTATCCTTTCTACTATTTATGAAGAAACCTAAGACTTTTTAGTGGATGGAATAGCTCGATGAAAAGAGGAACTATTCCTGGCATGTGTTGTTGTGTAAATGAATGAACCATCTCCAGGCCGATTGGACTGGTAGAAAAGGGTTTCTAAAACTTTAGCATACACAAATATCATAGGAGAGAGCTTATTAAAAATTCAAATTCCTGAGTGCCAACACCAGATACTCTGAGATGGAAGTCTAGGGCTTGGGAATTCTGCGTTTTTAACAAGCTCTTTTGGTAATTTTCTTGAAGGTGGTCTTTGGCTACCCTTTGAGAAACACTGAGAAAGAACTTGAATTTAGGAAGCAGGAATTAAGTCGTCTCAGTAGTTTCCTTACTGGTGTGTGTTAATGATTGTTGCCTGAACTAGAATTTTTGCCCTGGGAATGGAAAGAAGGGAATGGAAATGAGATGAGAAAGACAGAAGGAATTCTCAATAGGCATTGTTGACAGACTGCCAACAAGCAGTGAGGGAGACAGATTAGTCTAAAATGACTCTGAGGTGTCACACCTGGGTGACTACACAAAAGTGATATCATTTACAGAAAGAAGAAAGTCATGCTAAGGAACTTATTTTATAGGACGGATGGGCTCAGGGCAGCTCTGTTATTTGGGAAAATGACGTAAACCTGTGCCAATATTTGGATAGTAATTGAGGAAGCTGTGCTGAGGTCGCCATTATTTCTGATCAGACTGCTGATCAGAAATGATAACAGCCAACTTGTGGAGCCTAATGGTTGTCAACATCATAAAACTGCAGTTCTGAGAGGCACCCCTAAAGTTCCTCTGACCTTTCTTCTGCTGCTAATCAAACCAACCGAGAAAGGAAGTTAAGGATAACTTTGCTCCAGTGTTTTCAAGCAGACCCTGAGACCTCTTTTGAAATGAGAGATGGTTCCAAGGATCCCTCTAGTTTAAAAACTTAAGGCTCTAAAAATCTTGTTCAAGTGTAAGCAAAGTGCATCTGGCTGTTCTTTAATGACCTTGCTTTTGCCTTCAGTTGATTCTCAGCATCACTGGTTGCATGCATTCTTTCACACATAGAGTGGCTGAGAGCTCTCTCTTCTTGCCAGTTTTTTCTTCTTTTTGAGGATATAGGAAGCCAGTTCCATTAGTCTTTCTATATAGATCCAATTTCCCAAACCTTTAATCATTTTTTGTGCCTCTCATCTGGAAATATGTGATTACATGCCTGACTAAGAGAAGCATCCATTTCCTCGATACTATGTTGGCATTGCTGCAAGTGCCGAAGGGGCTGGACCTACAGGTGAAGCTGCTCACTTTCCCCACGGATGTGTTCCCTAAAATATGGGAAGGTCAATCACCTTTTTGGGGTGAAATCAAATTGTACTTTCCCCTTAGTTTGCATTACAATCTCAGCAATACTTTCACTTTATTTTTCATTGGTCTTCTGTGAGCTCTAACATTTAGTCCTTTAATATGAAGTATGTTCTTCTTTCTAAATTGTCAATTGGTCATAACTGTCCTTCTACACCTCCCCAAGACAATAAAAATGCATAGCAAAATGGATCTGCATTATGATATAGCATTGATCATTTCCTTAAAAACTGGATTTATCTAATTGGAAAATTTTTAAGTCTCGTTTTCAATCAAGGTAAGGGAAAAGACCAGAGGGTCAAGAAGCATAGAAGGAGCCTGGGTAGCAGCTAGAGACTACTCATTCAAAATGAAAGGCTATTAAGCATGACTCACCTTCCCCATGATTCAGGAGGTTCATATACCCCACCCCACCTCTTGCAGAAGGCAGGACTCAGTCGCCATGTCTGAGCTGGGCAAAGCTTAAACATGGAGACAGGAAGGATCGGCCTTCCGATTCAGAGAGTCACGTATGCTTGTGAATGCTCAAAGCAATAGATGGCCATTCTTTATCCTCCTTTTCTGAGTGTATGAAGAATGAAAAGGGCATTTGCAGTCAACAAAGTATTTGCAGCCCAGAAAAGTTAAATGATTCACTGAAGATGATGTTGCAAGTAAGTGATAGGGTTAGAAGAAGAACTAAAGATTATAGATCCAGTGTATTCTTCCCAAGAGACCAGAGGGTCATGATTATGGTGAATGATGTCAGCTTGATAAAGACATTTCTCACTGGGACAGCATGGATACATGCCCAGAAAGGCAGGAAAATCCAGTTTTCCCTCACAACCATCAACCTTCCTTGCCTCCATTTAGAGAAAGCATTATCTATCCATCTCCCAGGAAGATGAGGTAATTTACACATGGTTATAAAGAGACAGCAGAGCCAGAGTCGGGAAAGATGTTCAATTTCCTCTCTCATTTCTGCTGGACGACTGGTCCTTATCTACTGCTCTCTCTGGTTATTAGTATTTATTTTGGCGTTTGCCTCCCAATCCCAATTTCAGCATTGAGCTTTGTTACCCAACTTGTGAATCTCCCTGTCTTGCTTACAGAGGAGATTCTGGGCTTCAAGCAGAGCAATGGTCTGGGCAATGATGGAAGAGCCGCGCATTCCCCAAATGGAATCATGCCAGGATGCATTAGCTTTGGTGAATTTCTTGAAGAAAGTTCAGACCAAATAAAAGACTCCCTTTCTTAATTCTAGCAATAAAACTGCAATGTTACCCTTACAACATTCTCTCAAATCTGGGTGATGCTCAGAGGCAGTTTGCAGAATGTGCTCTTTACCCACTGGGTTTTGTCTAAAGCTAACATGGTCCATTCTAGAGAGTGAGGCTTTCTACGCCTTTGGCAAATAGTTCATCTAACCAGAACCATGGACAGCCCCCCTGAGGACGCCCGGCTCTGCGTGACCAGATTATGGCTGATCTGAACAAACACACACTAGGGGATATTTGGATTAGGCTCATAGAGGGCATAAGCTTCTTTCACAATAAGAAGTTTTGTTTATCACAACAGTCTGAGAAGATGAGGGTTCTTACAATTGCAAATACCCACTCCTTTGAGTCTCTGGAAAATATCAAGGATTCTGCTGCTCCACCGTGCAGGATGTGGAGAGCTCAAACCCTGTGTAGCACTTTAGGTTAGCTATGCTTTGGAGACAGCTACCTTTTTGTTTTTGTTTTTATCTTTTAGAGACAGGGTCTCTCTCTGTTGCCCAGGCTGGCATGCAGGGGCGCTATCACAGCTCACTGGAACCTCAAACTCAAGCAATCTTCCTGCCTCAGCCTCCCCACGTACTGGGATTATAGATGTGAGCCACTGTGCCTGGCCAGCGGCTTTTTTTAATTTTTACTTTTTAAGTAAGATTTTTATTGAAGTATAATTTATGTATAGGAGACACATGTATCATAAGCATATAGCTAGGTGAATTTTCAGAAAGTGAAACCAGACTGTGTAAGCAGGACCCCAGAAGACCCCTCGTGCCCTGTCCTGTTCATTCCTCCCCTTCTCCAAAGGCTATCACTACCCTGACTTCTAACACCATAGATTATTTTTGCTTCTTTTAAAATTCTACAGAAATGAAGCACTACATTATGTTCCTTCCATGTCTGGTTTGTTTTGTACAACATTATGGTGGCATTCATCCATGTTGCAAGGATAATAATAGTTCATGCCTTGTCATTGCTGCTTAGTATTTCACCATATGTATAGAGCAAAATGTATATCTGTTTTGCTGCTGATGGACATTTGGGTGGGTTTTTGCTTTGGATCTTAGCCCTCTTTTGATGTGCCTCTGCCCTGTGTACACATGATATATACAGGATGTCACATAACAGTGTTTACATGTGTGTGACCTTATTCTCTGGAGAGATATAGCAGCCAGAGGGCATTGATTTGGGGGCTCAGGCCTGATTTCAAATATATCTATTGCTCTATAAATATACTTGAGCTTATCAAATGGGTGTGCCAAGTTTGGGTTTGGAGAAAATGGTTTCTGCAGATATAAGACATGTAAATATGCTTTATATAAAAATCTGCTCCTTATACATGGATATTTTGATGCCTTATGACTGTGAGCTATGCATTAAGTATGTGTATTTAGAAAAAACTTAAACTGTATATAAAACCAATCCAGGTTGTTTATATACAATTTGAGATACTTTTACAGGGGTGATATAGGGAACCTTTTTACCCAAATTGTATTTTTTTTTTTTTTTTGAGACAGAGTCTCATTCTGTTGCCTGGGCTAGAGTGCCGTGGCATCAGCCTAGCTCACAGCAACCTCAAACTCCTGGGCTCAAGCAATCCTTCTGCCTCAGCCTCCTGAGTAGCTGAGACTACATACATGTGCCACTATGCCCAGCTAATTTTTTTCTCTATATATTTTTAGTTGGCCAATTAATTTCTTTCTATTTATAGTAGAGATGGGGTCTTGCTCTTGCTCAGGCTGGTTTCGAACTCCTGACCTTGAGTGATCCGCCCGCCTCGGCCTCCCAGAGTGCTAGGATT